>JBBJLS010006999.1:0-16183 GCA_037577275.1 Bryconaethiops microstoma
AATAAATCAGCTTAAGTCACACTCTTGACATAGGCCATTGTCCTAAAGTGGTAGAATTATATTACCTGATCGACTGATGGTGTAGGCAATTTTACCATAGGTGGTCAGCATCGTGAGGAGATGATTTAGGCAAAAAAAGTAAATTTTGCCCAAAAAAGACTTGGGCAATTATTTTAGCAAGGTGACAATATAATACTAGTAAGTTTTACATTTAGAAGTTTAAAAAGTTCGGTAACATGAATGACGCCAAAAACTTGAATACAACACTAACCTAAAATATCACTAGTCCATGATATATTTATAAACATATAAAGGTCTGACTGACTAAATACCTGCTGCAATGATGTTCAACTGAATGTTATTGAATTTAGCTCTTAGTGACTCTGAAAAATGAAAGTTCGCAAAGAAAAGTGATCAGTGAATTACATATATTTTAATGTATATAATAACAGATTTGTACATATTTTGATTTATGTTTATGCACATATTCTAGGGGAAGGAGGACTAATATTGGTGCTTGAACCTGGCCACATTCGCTCTAGTGGACTGGTTAACTTGTACCTGCTTCATGGGCATGTTTGCAGTGGCTGGTGGGTTCTCTATGGCTCTCAGCTGCTGATGGAGAGTTTTCATCTGGTCTAGGTTAGCCGTTTCCAGGCCAAACTCACTCTGCCAAACTCTCTGTATGGCAGGCAGGAGGTCCTCATCAGTGGGTTTAGACCAGGCATGAAAAGAAGCTGAGCTCCCGCTCACCACACCAGTTTGTGATAATCTCTGAGTGAGCAGCTCGCTGACACACAACACGAGTCTCTGACCCTATACATATGAGAGAGGGAGACAGAGAGAGACAGAGCAAGACAGAGAGAGCACACTTGTGGAAAAAAAAGCCTGTCTCTTTTTTGTATCAAAAAAAATACACTTAAATGAATTGCACTATAATAAACAGAGGTGTGTAGTGGTTATATTCTATATTGACTTTTCTGGGAGATTTCAAATGAGTTTTTCTACAGGGTGTTTGTGAGAAAAGCGGTCATTGTTACATTTTAGTTATTAATGTCTAATAAATTTGTGTTTATTTTCATTGTTTTACAGCATCTAAACTGCTTTACAAAGTAGGATTGCTGCTACCTTTGTCTTTCTGCTCAAATTCTTTTTTGTTGGAAATGTACTTAATTTTTTTTTTTACACGAGTATTGCTTTATGCTACTCTGCACACCTCAACTATAGTCGAATCTCCGACGGATGCCTTTTTACGCAACTGATAATTATGAATGCCATATTATCTGTGTTCCTGCACAGCTGAGTCTGTATTAACACAAACATTATTTTTCAAACAGTAAACAGGTTTCAGGCACAAACAGCAGCTGAATATTTCATATTTAATTACGAATATTCTGCCAGACACACTAGACCAACAATGCAAAAAAACTAATTTGGGCAACTGACCAGTAAGGTATCTTGAGTCCTCAGGATATTCTGAGTGGCTTGCCAATCCTGCAACAGCATCAGCTCTTTGGCACATCTTAAGGAGAACGAGTGGGACAGGTCACTCTCCCCAGCAAGCTTTGCAAGGTTAGCTGCTGTCTTCAGTGACATCACATCCCCTTTCTTGCCGATAACCTTGGCTGCATCAAAACTGCAGTCTGCAGCAAGATAGCTGGGAATGACAACAATCAATCATTGGCTTAAGGTTTCAAATAAATCGACTCTTCAGCAACCAATTATATGTAAATCATTCTTCAGATCCTCCAAATGAAGTTGTTCCATCAAAGCACGTTTGTTGTATGAAGTGTGCTCCTTTAGTCTTGTGGTGGAGCTTCAATACCTATGGCACATCCATGTATTCATTTATAAATATTTATTGTAGCTTTTTCACTCAACTCGATATTGTACTGCATTGCACTGATCATACAAATGCATGTATGTGTACTTTACCCATTAACTTTTTACCCATTATCTTATATTATATTTCTTCTTTCTATTTCTGTAAATTCTGATTTTATGCAAATTCTGTCTGTCACCAAAAATTTGTATAAAGCATTTCACCACGTTAAACTGTATATGGCTGCATATGAGTTCAATAAAATTTGATGTGACTTAACCTTGTTATGTACATGAGCATGGTAGTTTCTGTGCAAAACTTAAGCAAAACAGGAACACTTAGCATGCCTTGGCTGATTGAAGTCTGTGGTAAAAGGAAATCTGTAGCTTTGACTTTAATCACATTTAGTAGATTATCTGATTGCTACTGACTTCACCATCAGTAATCAAATTATTTAAAAAGACTGATACTAATGGAATAATAAAACATGTCAAGGATAAATGTGATCTAATCTGTATTGAGTATACGCATCAAGTGTAACAGATTTAGAGTACCACTTAGCAGCAGTAGTATAATGGCCATCCTTCTCCAGCACTGCAGCCCAACTCAGGTACAGGTCCTTCAGAGCAGGATCGTCAGGCTGCAACCGGGCTTTGGCCAAGGCTATGGCTTCCCTAAGGAATGACAAGAAACACTAAACCTAGATCTCACATTCTCGGTCATCATAAAGTTTGAAATGTCTTAACTCACACAACTTATGATTCTTTAGAAATTCATTGAGATTCAGTGCCCCATGTAATGTCAGATTTCACAATGATTTGATATGTAAGCACATATGCCAAACAGCAGAATATACAGTAGATGAAAGACGGAAAAATAAGCATGCACTCTATTGATGATTATAACTGACTTTCCAAATTTGATGCAACTTAATTGCCACCTTCAGGCTGAGGCATTAAAATGCATTTTTACACCTCTGTCTTATACCTGTACAGCTGGTGGGATTTGAGGAGGCTGACAGCTTCATAGAGCTTGTGGATGGACACGAGGTGGGAGGCAGCTTTGAGAAATTGTTCCTGCAAGCACAGCTGCTTCACATACGCCTCTACTGTCCTGGCCCACACCTGATAACCAGCTAAGAGACACAAACAAAGATTTAGGGACATTTGTGGGCACCATGCTTTTTGAGCACGTATTCTCTGAGTTTATATTAACTTACTATACCATGTAAAAGTGAGAACTAGAAGCGTTACTGAGAAAATCACACATGTAAATATCTAAGCATCATTTACAGCTCTTTCTCGTGAATAATTTCAAACCTTGTGGATTATACACTCGTGATTTTAGATGTCAGTAAAGCCACTGTTATGCAACAAAACTCGAATCCTTATTTAAAGGAGTCATACCTAGAAAGACACTTTGATGAACATTAGGCGGAATGCTGAAAAATACACCCAATTAATAAATAAAGAACAAGAACGGAAAATTGTATTATAATTTCTTCTAATCAGTGTTAGACAGTCTCCATTTTCCTGCTACAGAATAAATGCAGAGACATTATAAAGTAGGATACTTTGGTGCAGCCTGGCTTAGAGGAGGAAACCCCAGAAACTTATTAACCCATGCATGTTTTTGTATTCCAAATACACACAATTTTTGCACAGAAATGAAAAGGCCAGAAGCCACAGTAAACGTACCCCATGCAGGAATGCGATATTGTTCAAAACTTAAGTACAGCAGATTACAAACTGGCTAACAGGCAGTCAAGTAAAATTCGGAATAATGCTTGCAATTCTCCAGCAGGAGGCGCTACGATCAAGCTGCTTTTATGTGTCAAAGAGTGAAAGGCGAAATCATTTTCAAAAAAAGAAAACTTTGCAGTGTAGTATTTAAAATGTCATGAAATGTTTTACTGAAATCAATTAAAAAGCTTAAGCTGAAAACAATACAAACAAGGATACAGAGCTGCAGTAAAATCCAAATGTAGGCTACAAACAACCCGAACCAAGGTTTAGTTTCATCCAGACCAAGGTCTGAGGCACCTTTCACACCTGCTATTTTGATTCAAAATAAAGTCTGAAGTTCTGGACTAAATTATGTAGGTGTACAAGTACCCTTGCTTTTACTTTTCTCACATACTTGACAGGCACTGAAATAAACAGCAGGTGTGTAAGAATCTAAGCTGCAAAAGAAATTTGCCCATTTTAATACTGAATGTCACACCACACACTATTAAAACCGCACTGTTTCACCATGTGTGAATGGAGTCTTACCCATGGGTGCTAAACTCAGCAAGTGGTCAGTCAGCTCCCCTTTCTCTGTGGCCATGTGCAGAGCCCCAATCAGATCTCCCTTCCACAGTCGCAGGTACATCACTGAGTCATAGTGACCTGCCTCCACATGACTGTCCTCTACACAATAATACACACAAACGAAGTAAATACTGATCCAGTTATTAAATTTCCTGATACAAAAGCTAAGACAAGAGGTATTAAAGTTTGGTACAGTCTTTGGTGTTTTCTTTACCTTCTTCCTGAAACATCCTGCACAGGGCCTCCCTGTCACTGAAAAGGCCAAGCTGGATGTGTTCGCCAGTGCCCGGAACACAGTTCGCTGACTTTCCTGAGAAAAGATGCACTAATATTAGGAGTCATGGAACTAACGTTAATATAAGGAAAAAAGTCTCAAGAACCTCTCATTAACCTTTGTCCAAAACATAGGAAATATAAAAATATGCATATATTAATCAGCTATCATTTTCAGTCCTTCTTGTTATCACCAGTAGTTTAAAATAAAAAAACAAATAAAATAAATTATCAATGCATCATGATGCGTGATCTGAAGCTGTGAATTCAACACATTCAACACACATGTTTGAATGCTGAAACTGTTAATACTCAATATAGTATCACCTCATTTAAGCAAAATTACATTCATAATTAAGATCTGACAATTTTTGTCCTTTTTTTTAAAGTCATAAAATTGCCAGAATTTTAAAAAAATTTTAATCGCATTATCATACCTATTCTATGCAGCTGTTTTGGTTTTTCATAGAACTGAACTAATAATAGATACCACAGATATCCTCTGCATTTTTTTTGTTGCTTTTTTCATGGCAATACATAATTCTTCATGCATTTTAGTGCTGAATTATTAAGAAAAACATAATTTACAAACTTTGTATATTTCCATATAAAATCTAACTACATTTTTTGGTACTGTCCAGAGAACACAAAGAAAGCGATGAAATACCAGTGTACTCAGAGGCAGGAGGTTTGAAAGTAGCCAATCCGAGAGCATTATTAATTTCTCCTTGTTACTGCCCTGTGATGCCTCTCTGGCAGGACCAGTCCAGGATTCTCACATCAAAAGTTTCCCGTGTGGGGCGTATTTTTTATTTTGTTCTTCTTAAAGCGCCGTATTTTATTACTGTGAAGTAAATTAATTTATTACTGTATTTACAGTAATAAAGAAAACGACAGTGCATACTAAAAAAAATGAGCGTGCATTAATAACAGTACAGTCAATACAGGGGTAACATCGGTATTTACATTCTAACACTGCAGGAGTTCAGTGTTAACTGAACGGTACAAATACATGTTTACCATTACATTTAGGGTAATGTAGGGTAATGTATTATTTAACAAGGGTAATTTATTAAGCTGAGTTTAAAATGAAATTAAAGTGTTTTGGGAGCATATTGGGGGCATATTTATTGTTTACACTATAAAAATCTTTTTTAGGAAATTTCTTTTACCACATCACAAATCCGCATTATTTTCACAATTCCCGGGTGCTCCTCGCAAATTTTGGAGGTGTACTGTAATTCTGGACTTGGTTTGACTCCCAAAATAATGGGAGTCAAATCGTAAAAATTGAGATGACAACACATTTACCTCAGGTCAGAAATGTACATCCCTAAATAGCACTAATTGTTAGTCCTACATTGGCCTTTTGGAACAACTTGAAATTTGCAAGGCAAATCTAACCGTGGGTGTATCTGACAGCGGCCAGCGTCAGGCAGTCCTGCTGCAGATCCTCTTTGGGGCGGTGATCCATGGAGGTGCTGAGAGGCAGCATGGAGCGTGGCTTTCTCTTTTTTAAGTCTAAAAAAGAAAAGCAACCCACAAACAGGAACGTCTCACTCAGGGGTTGAAAATGACTGCTTGGTGGGAAAAGGTCAAGAGCACTCTAACAGGGTGCATGTTAATCTATGTATTTAAGTCTGAGGCAAGGGCAGAGGGTTTGCTGACATTTCAGAAACTTCTGCAGAACCCACAGTAATAGACTTTCCTTCTATTCTGAGTAAAATCAGTGTTAACATATTAGGCAGTAAAAGAATAACTAAACCTGAGCTATTTAACATGACCAATAATAAATGGAAGTGTGCAGCCACCAATTAGCCAGACGTCAGTCCAGAAGAGCTATTTGGTGACTGGTTCTGAGCTATATTAGCTTTTCACTTAACTGCAACACAATGCTGATATATGCTTTTTATTCTCATCTGAATAGTTTTTCCATGTTCTGCTCCAGAGCTGAATAAAATCAATGTTGCTGCACCGCCATATGAAAATACAGAGCTCTGAAAAAGTTATGTTACTGTGATTTGGAAGTCAAAACCAAATAAACAAAATAAAAACTGACCTAGTTTTTCTTTCTTCTTTTCTTCTTTTACCTCCTTTATAGCCAGTAAAGATTTCCCACCATTTAGGACTCTCTCAACTGTACACCTCTCAAAACTGGCCTCCTCTGGTGGACCTGAATACAAAAAAGAAACATCAAAATGTTTAGAAAGGCCTGTGTAAGTAACTGCAAGTTAAAAAATGACAAACCTTAAAAGAGTAAGTAGGGCTCCTGAGTGACAACCATCTAACAGTCACTGGTAGACTGCGAGTTCAATCACTGGTGGTGCCAGTGGTGGTGCCTGGTGGCTTAGCTCTGACTGGGTGGGAATAATGGCCCTCTCACCCCCATCACACAGAGCAAGTGTCTATTTGGTGATATGCCATATTTGTGACACTGCATTATCGTCCGACATGGAGGAACTCATGCTAGCCTTCACCCTCACAGTGTTGGTGGTATTGCAGAAAAGGAGTACTAGTACTGGGTGGAACTGGAAGACTTAACTTGGCAGAAACTCAGGAAAAATCCATAAATCAACACATTTTAAAATAGGAAGTAAATTTTTAAGTTAACAGAAAAATTCTGTTTTCACATTTGTTAACTTTACATTAATTTAAGTTGACACGGGACACATAGTTAAACTTTAGCAATTTGACATGCTTTTCTGAACATGCCATTATACCAATAATTAAAGAACACTAACCAAATATATGTTTCATTACAATAAGAGCACAATTATATTAAGTGCAGGGTATGAAATGTTGGACAAAAATCCACTGTAAACCACACCACAGCACATAGTGTGAAATTCTTTCTCTGTATTTATACCATTCACCAAGTGAAGCAGTGGACAGCCAGGAACACAGTGCCTGGGGAGCAGTGTGTGATGAGGGTATCTTGCTCAAGGGCACCTCAGAGGTACCACTGGCAGACCTGGGATTCAACCCCACAGCCTTCTGATCACAATGGCAACTCCCTAACCACCATGACACCACTTGACCCAGTTCCACAACAGTAGAACCCCTGTGGTGAAACATAGAACCTTTTTATAACAGGCTCTTTAATCAAACATTTTTAACAAGTTTTCCATTACTGACTCACCAGACAAAAAACCACTTATGCATTTAAATGAGTTACCACGTTCAGTTACGTAGATATACTGCCTATATGGAACTCGAGGATTTCTTAAAGAGGCACTTAAGGAGCATTTTAGATTGATTTAACAGACGTAGAAATAGATTAACAGAATATAAAGGCGAACAAATGGAAGAATATGAATTATAAATCAAGGACAGCACAAAGGATGATGCTTGACACGTTAAATGAGACAAAAAGATAAACAATATGTCACGGCATGGTAAAAATTTATCAGCTCAGAATGTAAAAGAAAAGCTAACTCATGAGAAAATGAGTGCAGCGTTACCACTGAAGACAGTAATTGTGGAGAGGGTGGCGCTCTCCCTCTCTTCATCTTCTCCTTCATCTTCTGACTGCGCTTCATCCACTCCACTGCCTCCTTTCTCCTCCTCTCCCATGGGGGATTCATTCTCCTCCGTTTTCAGTCCACCCTTTCCAGCTGACTTCTTCTTCTTCTTGGTTTTCTTCTGCGGTGCCTTCTTCTTCTCCAACTCAACACGTCTCTTACCTGTAAGAACAGAAATCCTTATAACATCACAAAAAGATGTTAAACTTCTTACTGTGTTGTGAACTTAAAGCTTCACAATGCGTTAGGTACAACTGTAAGAAAACGTTTGTGGGCCCTTCGCAATTTCCAAGCACACTGCACTTCACGCTGCCATATGCTGAAAAGGCCCATATCGTGGAAAAAATACATTCTCATACTAATGTTGTCATAAATAAATAAATAAATAAATTCTCCGATACTAATCGACACTAAAATTTAGTATCGAATTCGATATCAATTAGCACTGGTATTGATACTTAAATGCCAGTTTTGCATCTGTCGGTTCACGGAAATTGCCGGCAGACTACAACAATTTTCAACAGGGCAGCCCCTCCCCCGGCTACCTGGAGGACCCAATGTTTACATGATACCCGGCTTGGGACTCATTTAAAGGTGCGTGCCACTGTTTTTGTCTCCGTAAAGAGCCAGGGGAGGCTTTGGGGGAGCTTTGGGACTTTGGGGGCCCGAGGCTCTCCCTTCGCTCTCTATGGAGGAAAAAAAGTGGCACGGACCTTTAAATGAGTCCCGAGCTGGCGGTCAAGGAGCATTTTGCCCCGTTGCTCGGCTGGGAAACAACCTAACTCCGCGAAATTTTACACGGACCCTCAGCTCCCCCAGACCTAACGAACGTGGTCGGTGGCGAAGTTCTCCTCCCCACAGAACTGGCGCGTCGGTCCCATGAGCACACACTTGCCGATTTGCTCTGCGGGGCGAGCACCCAGCCACTGCAAACTTGACATACCGGTAGATCTCCGTGAGACTTTTCCAACAAGCCTTCGTTTGCCCCCCTAGCCCACGGGGATCCGGAGTTATTAGCCCAAAACCTTACCATATTGTTCTCTACGGAGGGCGGGGGAAAAAAAGCATTGTGCGCCTTCAAATGTGCTGCCAAGTTTTGAGCCAGCTAAAACAAAGCATTTAGCACCACAAAATGTTACAGGGACCCTCAGCTCCCCAAGACCTATCGAACGAGGCCCGTCGCGAAGTTCTCCTCCACAGAGAACCAGCGCAACAGTCCTGTGAGCCCACTTTAAATCATTTATTTAAAAAGTTCCTGTGTTTGTTTTTTCTCCCCCTGTAGTATCGATAATAGTATCAAGTATCGAGCACCATCCTTAGTATTGTATCGAGGTTGAAATTTCAGTATCATGACAAGCCTCTCTCAAACATACATTCCGCTCCAATCAATCACAAATAAATAAGTCTAGCATCTGCCGGATGTATTCATTATGCTTTTGTATAATAACATTTTGCAACGGACCTTTAGACGTGTTAGCCAATCTGTCTGGTTCCAATCACCACCACTAAAAGGTAAAATTCTGAACAGTAAAATTTTCTAGAACAGATCATTTGACCATTTAATTATGCTGAAAATTTGGCTTCCTTCATCCCTATAAAAGAGTGTCAGCATGATCTGAAGCAGGTTGAAAGAGCAAGACATATCTGTGTTGAAGAATAAGTGACAACAGGGAGTATTTTGGTGACGTTATTACCAATAATAATCATAAATTCAAGCTAAGCACCTCACCTCAGAGCATAGGGAACTACTGCTTTTCATGTGGCCACTAATGCTAAATGAGCAAAGGTGCCTATGAAATCACACCTGTGGGAGCTCTGAGACAATACTCGGTGAAGAATTCGCATTAAGTTGGTTGGCATACAATGGACTCATGAGTTTGATATTTATGTATAATAATATGTAGCATAATGAAGTATAGTGATCCTGTGAGCAGCCGATCCATACTGAATCTGACTCAGTTACAAACAGCTACCACCTTTTATCTTCCTTTCGTTTTACATAAAAAGACTTTAAAACATTATAGCACAAACAGCAAGCCTGTTCACAATTTTTTTTTTACTGCTGTATCCGAGAAGTGTTAATGTGATTTGACTGGATCTCTATGGATTGTTTTGCTTTTTTAAAAAGCAGCTGGATATAAGGACTTGTTTTTTTTCTAAACGTAATATGCATGTCTAACAGTGTGGACTGTAATGTTAATTAAAACGAATGCATGTCTGTCATTCGAATGTCTATCAATACCTCATATATTAGTAATTTTAAGTGCTTTTAACCACTTGTGTAGATAGCACTGTTAAATGCATGTTATTTGAATGTTTTTATTCTTTGTAAATTCTGGCCTTCAGTGCTGCAGTGGCACCTGCACTGCAGTGTGTTTTCCCTGCTTTAACAGAGAAAGCACTTCATAATTAGTTAATGATAGGCCTCTGAGGTTGAGGGGGAAATAACTACACAGTGCAGGTGGACTGAAAGACCTAGGGAAGTATTTTACAAAGTAGGATTTCTGAGGAAAGCTCGTTTACTCCACATCACTTAGGTCTTGTCACATTGGTCAGGCTTGACTTTGGTCTTAGACCAAACAGAAAAATCCTGCTTTGTGAAATACTCCCAGGATATATAACAGGAGCCCTTCATCTAGAAATCCACACAATTTCACAGGGGTTTCCTCACACCTGTAGATTAATCAGAGGGCCATTTCAGTTAAAAGTCTAAAAGCACTTCTAGTCACATAAACTACACACAGATCCTGGTTAAGCTGTAACAACACTCACTCTTGGGAGGTCTGACATGCTCCTGTTTGGATACTGCCCACTCCTGAACGGTGAAATCATCCCCGCCTGTCCAAACCAGGTCAGGGTCAACTGGGGACCACTGAACACACAGGAGGCGCCCGCTGTGGCCCCTGTAGTTACACACTGGCTCGTCTTTCAGCACATCCCAAACCTGTATCAAAGTACATTCAGATACACACGACCACTTAAGGCAACAACACAGGAAAGGCTTTTTGATCCGAAAGTTGTGAAGAAACATTTTTTGAGATTTTGCCTAGACTTCTAACTGCCTGGACAAGTTCAGGCGCAGCAGTGGAACCTCTTGGACAGTCATTATCTAGTGAATTAAACGAACAGAGACAAAGCAAGAAATAATTTACTCCTTGCTGTTGAAACTGGGCCAAACCTAACCAAAAACACACAAAGTCTGGCTGCAGAGTTTTACGGCAGTGTCATCGAATGCATAAGCATAAGTGTCATTGAATGTGTGGCTGGTACCTGTTAACTCACACAAATGTGTCATGTAGGCAGTAACAGTTTGTGCTGATATAATTCGTGTTTATGCATGTAATCATTCAGGAAAGGAAATCAGTGCAAATATATGAGCGGTGATGTACATGTTGTGACAAATTTCACCACTCATTTAATTTTACTTAATATTCTATGCCAAAAGCAGCATCTAAGTATCAGTGAAGTTGTGTTATTGCTTGTGTAATTGGTTTCATAGTTCCAATACAATAAAATGCTTGGTTTAAGACAGTTTGAAGGAAAGTTGTATTTCTGCACGTGTAGTACACATAAAGCCTCCTATCAACTTTTAGGTTAAATTCAAGATTAATTGAGCAATACATTGTACTGATAAATTATTCAGGTAATTAAGGTATTAAGTTTCAGGCCCACTTATATCTGACTTGGGGCTGGCTTCATAATCCATTACCTTACCTAGGCCTCAAACAATGTTTGTGTAATATTTACAATGTCTACATTTGTTGTCTAAATTAGTTTATGACAACAGCATTGTTTATCACAAATGTATCAGAAACCTACTCAAATCAAATACTAAATGCCAGTGATGTCCCCTGAAATTGTGTGCCATGAGGATCACCTACTAATTTTAAGCAACTAAAAATGACTAATTTGTTAGGGTCATACTTGTATTTACTCTCTGCGAGTACATTAGAACTGTGTTTGCTTCATAGTTTTGGTTGTAAAATGCATCACTGACTGTGAATATGAAAAAAGAACTAGCCAGCTGGTTGTTGGAAATGAAAAGGTGGTCTCGGTCAGAAAAAGAGGCCACTGTACAATGAAAACTGCTACAAGTAATAGGAAAAATATGGTAATAAAAATGGTCTACTTGAAAAGTCTAATTAGGCCAAAGAATGTTCATACGAATGGGTCAAAAAGTGACAAAGCAGGTATGCAACCAAGTTATAAATTATAGAACTTACAGAAACATTGCTAGTTGGGTCAGGTCTGGGTGGCTTTACTTTTAAAGTAAAGGGAAATTTGTGCACATTTGATTTTGCTTTAAACTGCTTTACTTCTACTTTGTTATATAAAAGCCATTAATAAAGAGCAATTGTATGTGATCACAAACTAGTGGAAGACAATGACTTGCCTGGGCTGTACCATCGTAACAGACGGTAACAAGGCGGGCATCATGATGAGGGCTCCAAGCCAGGCTGGTGATTTTGTTGGTGTGTCCAGACAGACTACGAAATGCTTCAGTCATTAGTACTTGATTTTCTGAAGGATTTTCTACATAACAAAAAACAGCGATAATTCACAACAAAACTATAGATAGATGCTGACTCCAAGTCTAGAATCTGTGACAATTTTTAAATAAAACATTAAAATAAAAATTACAGAATTTTCTTCTCATCAATAAGCTCCATCCTAAAGCCATAATGATGATGAACAATTGCACAACTTTTTAAGGTGTCATACAGCGTCAAAACCACATAAGCAAGTCTACTTGTTTATGGGGAAGCTGGTGTCCTAGTGGTTAGATCGTTGTGGGTTCAAATCCCAACACTGCTAGTGTCATCACTGAGGTATACTTGAGCAAGGTACCACCCCCACCCCCACACTGCCCCCCAGGCACCCCTTCTTGGTGGCAGCCCCCCACTTCACTTGGTCAATGGGTTAAATACAGACAATGAATTTCACACTGTTGACACTGTGTGCTGTGGTGTGTTCACGCGTAAATATAATGGGCCACCTTACTTTACTACTTGAGATTACTTAAAATCAGAGTGTAGTTTGAGGCAAGTGTGTGACAAGTAACACAAATTTGATGAGTATAAGTTTCTATTACTTGTTAGCTACATTAGCCTCATAGCTCCAGCAGAAAACTACAGTAGCCAACAGACTACAAGGACTATGGTAAACAATGCTAAATAAAGCCATGTAAAGCTTTATATAGGTTAATATATACATACTTACATATTTGCATACACATGTATATAGCAATACTTTTGTGTTATTTGTACAGTGTACTTTTTATACTATACTGTAGTGTTATATAGCTTTTATTCTATTGTTTTGCTGCTCTTGCTTTTGTTCTGTGCGCTTTCTGCCTTAACAATGCAAATTTCCCACTTGTGGGACAAATAAAAAAATCTCATCTTAATATATATGATTATTAAAAGCACTATCCATGTGCTACTTCAAAAAATTAAAACTTCTGGAACATCGGAGAGTGTGCTGAGACTGCTCACCAATGGCACTTCGTAAGTCGTGGATGTAAACAAGGGCATTGCTAGAGCCAGAGGCCAGAAGACAGTGCAGCTCAGGATGGTTGGAGTGCTGGTGATGCCATCGGAGTGTGTTAATGATCTTATGGTGCTGCTGCACAGTGCACAGCAGCTTCAGACTGGGAGCCTCATACACTTCTATAGAGCTGCAAAGCACAGAGAGCATACTTAGCTCTGACAAGCTGTCATGTAATATGTTGTACATTTGCTCTAGCTGGGAGACTTGACTTTAGACTTAGAACTGAAAAAACATGCGTCATTAAACACCACTGCTTGCTGGTCTGTTGTAAGTTTTGTATGTTAAACTGTTTTTACAGGAATAAAAAGGTCTCTCAGTATATTGGGTACATGGTTTATCTCTTCTATTACATTAACAATGAAGTCCAAATATCCAAATTTGTTCTTCACGCACATATATAGACATATTATATTCACACAAATAAAAATATGAGAATAGCATCTTATTATGAGAGAACCACCCACCCATCTTCATTTCCAACAGCTAAAACTTTCCCATCTGGCTTCCAGCTGAGGTCTGTGTGCAGGGGAAGTTTATGCTGCATAAAACAAAGACATTTCTTATAAAAGATGAATAGCGATAAAACCAGCAGGTGAAGGCAGCAAGTTGATGTATGAAGGGACTACATGAAAACTCTAAACCAAGTTTTTTTTTTTGTCTAAGCGAAGCAGAAGTAATCAGTCTTGCGTATATAAACTGACTTACTTTGATGTTGTTGGTTTCACGGATGAGTTTGTCGATGTTGCTAGCCTCTCCAGACAGCTTCCAGGGATCATGCTGAAAGATGACCCCCTCTCCACCACAGCTGTACAGGCTGTACGAGGGCTTGTCACTAGAGCCTCCTGAGATTAGAACAAACAAACACACAAAATGTGCATTTGAACCATTTTCACTATTGCTGAAAGACCCTACTGAGAAATTACATGGAAGTAGTATTTCCCCAAACAGACAATACGCACAGACTGTCCCCCGAAATACCAATCCCTTTTGCCCCATTTGAGCAAATTCCAATGATATCATATTACATATTGGTATAAATGAATATAAGTGTTTCTTTTTTCCACAATCCAACATTCATTTTAAAGGAAGCCTTTGTTTATCTTATTTATCGTGATATAATTACCATTTCAGTATCTGTTTTTTCCAAATGAGTATCTGAATAAAAAAAAATATAAAAATTTCATAATTAACCATCATTTTAGTGTGTTGTTTTATTTAACTGTCGAAAGCGTTAAAAACAAGATATCTGAAGATTAAATACAGAAATAAATACCAACTTAAATGAATACTTCCATTGTTCTGGCCAGATCTACTGTTCAGGTGTTAGTTGCTGCAAATAACATGCTCAGTCACTTTCCTGATCAGTCATGGTCTTGATCGACTTTCATTTCACTTTTAAACCATATATGTGTATTTTTTTTCAAATACAAATTAAGATAAATTTCTATTTAATAACCTTCAAATAACCACACCCATCTACAATGAACACTACATACGCTTATCATAACTTCCCCTGCAGACTCAGACCTGCATAATCAGTCCTTTAAAACTTAAACAGCCCATTTGATAGCCCTCAGCTCCAGATGTGCCAATGAAATCCCAGGGGAGGAGCACAGGGAGAAGCGCCCAGCCAGCAGAAAGAGTGTAAACAAATTACTCCCCGCCTCCACTTCCCTGTCAGCAGCCCTCTCAAAACAAAAGCAATTATCTCTGTCGTCTCCAAGCCTGATGACAGATATGGCGATAAAAGTGTCATGCCACGCCGGCCCAGCCACAAATGAAGTTTCTGCATCTCGATTTCCCCATAGAAAGCGTCTGTGAGGAGAGGGAGGTACACTTTTATGCCAGCAGCTTGCTCAATTACCACTGCACATTAAGCATGTGCCGAGCGACGCTCTGCATTGATGGATGTCTCTTGGCATCACTCCTAGTTTGTTTGCCGGGCAGCAGAGAGTGCCATGAATTAACTTGTTCAAACATCAAAAAGCGACTTACCAAATAATAGAGGTGGAATGGAGGGTCCCCACTCCAGAGAGTAGACCGTCCTACGGTGGTATGTGCTGGATATCTGTGGAGGTCTGCACACACACAGAAAAAAAAAATATCACTTTTTAGTCTACAACAGAGATGTAAGAGGTATAAGGTTAACCAGCAAGCTAAGTTTGCAAGAGATGGAAGCATGAATGCAGGCGCTTTTACTTGTTACAATAAGCTTCATAGATGCCCACTTTGCCGTCATCTGTGCCAAAGGCTAAGGAGCCTTCCTTCACCGGATGCCAGGCCAACTGTTAAATAGCAAAACATATAGATATTTAAAAAAACCCAATAAAAATAAAAGTCTAGTGCCCAGTGATCAAGGGTGCCATTGTTAATTTAAGTTCTTATTAAACTCCAAAATGCATACACACATTTTTCTTTTGTTGTAGACATAATAATAATAGTAATAATAATAATAATTAAGTCCACCATAATATAATTAAAAACCAAAAGTTGCTGCACTTTGATGGAAGATAATGGGAAAACAGGAATTTTGCTCTCTAAATGATATGGTACGATGAATGATGTTTAATAGGGACATAATCTAACAAGTTATAAAAATGGTCAACTGAATTCAGTTTGACTTTAACATAATGAGCCTTTCCTCTGAGAAAGCTGTTAAAACAAACAAAAAAAAAAAAAAAAAAACACCTGAAGGTCATTCACAT
>JBBJLS010007009.1:0-16182 GCA_037577275.1 Bryconaethiops microstoma
GTGTGTGTGTGTGTGTGTGTGTGTGTGTGTGTGTGTGTGTGTGTGTGGGTGTGGGTGTGTGTGTGTGTGTGTGTGTGAGTGTGTGTTATACCGAGCCTGCAATAGAATGTGAGGGAGACACAGAAGAGCATGTCTTTGAACTTCTCCTGCATCAGCAGTTGGGTTTAATATGCCTTTCTAAGCTGAAGGGTCATTTAACATCAAAGCACACAAAGAGCTGGCAAAACTGAGATTACTGTGCATGGTAATGAGCTTCGAACAAAGTCATAAAAGCATGTGTAGGAAGGAGTTTGAGTCCTCTGCCAGAGACTGCCCTCCCGCCCAGTACTAAGCTATGAAGAGTTCATGTGAAGGTCAATAATAGAAGCTTCTTTATAAACATGAGACTGTTACACTGCTTTGAAGAAGTGAGCTGGGAAGTAAAACTGTTGTGTGTGTGTGTGTGTGTGTGTGTGTGTGTGTGTGTGTGTGTGTACACACTTGTGTCCAGGATGGTCATAGACATGCTTTTTCATTCCTTTAATTTGACTGTTTTTCTCTGAACTGATCTCTTTGTTCTGGCTTCACAGCCCTCAGTGCAATTGTTGCGTGCTCTTGGTTCGCCCACAACGTGATCCGTGCTTTCTACAACCCCTATACTCCTGTCAACACCAAGTAAGTCCACTCTCACTCTGTGAGGAACTTCTTCCACAAATGTTTAGGCGAGACATTTCATATTATTAGTGAAAAATGAAAGAACTGTAATCAAATGTATGTTATATATTTATTATTATAAATAGTTATATGATATGTATTAAAATACAGATGTAATGTTAGTGCTGATTGGGACTCATAATATTAACATTCAGTAAGGTATGTGCCAAATTTTTGGCCTAAATAAAATGACTTAAAAAGCTTAGCATGTTGTTTTATTGACTATGTACCAGTTACAGCCTATTTAGTATATTTTAATAATTCCGAATGAAAACAAATAAAATCGATTCACGGTAAAGATCGAGGTTTCCTGATACACAGAAGAATGGTCAAGATCCGTAATTGTCAAAGGTCAGAGACGTAGCGACACAAATTTTCACGCAGTGTATGCAACTCAAGTGAAACTGCAATTGAGTTGTAACCACAACAGCTGGGGGATCTCAACTTCATTAAACAAATATTATGAAACAGCCGATCAAGATGCATATAGCGTATCGCGTGATTGTCTATTCCAAATCGACCATTCCAAATGGTCGATTAAACCCTATAAACGAAAATGAGTTCATGCAAGAGTGATAATTTTTCATTTTGTAGGTTAAATTAAATGTGAACAGCTGGTTGAATTAGCTAGCTAACACTAACAGCTGTTTGAATGGCCGCTTATGCTGCCCTTTATTGGTTGTTAGCCTGATAATCTACATAATCAAGGTCAGTTTTCTCCTCCCTGATCTCACTGACAAGAATCAGAAACATGAACATTAACACATGAGCTGAGACCGCTATGCGCGCCTCAGTGAACTGGTGGCACTCTTAGGACAGGATGAGTGACTCTTTAAAGGCCTAACATACACAATACAAGGCAAAAAGTCATGATAATGAGCTCATCTAAGCAGTTTTTAAATATTATTTTGGACTTTTGCTCAGTACTGTATGGAAACAGTTTGTCACTACTTTAACCAGAATCTGTCTTCTCTGTCCTCTGTGAGGTTTGAGTTTGGTGCAGCCATCTTCATTGCATGGGGCGGCTCTTTACTGGATGTTCTTGGAGGAGCTCTGTTGGCGGCCTCCTGCCCTCGGGGCAAGCAGGTGTCCAAGTACCCCAAAAACCCTTCTCGTGCCCCCAGCAGCACCAAGGATTACGTGTGACTGCCCTCGGCTGGACATACTTAGGAACTGCATGTGGTGAAGGCTCCCCTGTAAAGGAAAACTGGGCCTGATGGACTGAAGTGAAGTAGGTTGGTGGACAACATGTCTAATCCATAGAGAAGGGACTGTGGAAAGTGTCTGATATCAGATGTTATGTGGTTCTTTTTCAGCATTATAGCACCGCAACGGCCTACACACACTGAAAAACTAGAGTTTACATTTTATAACGACCCCAGTAAAGTAACAAGTGTGTTCTGTTTCTTACTGAGAAGAGAAAAAACTCCCTGTCCGAGGGAGCTACTGTAGTTCTGTAGTTAAAATATAGTAAATTCAAGCACAGTTTAAGATTGGCAAGTGCTGTGTAGGCTTAGATGTTGCTATGAACTGCCATCACCTCCCCCAGAGGGCACAATAGGCTCTGCAGTTACTTAAAATAAAAGGGAAGATTCGGAAGAACAGGATTGCACAGTGAACTAAATAGCCTTAAAAGAAGTAGTCACATGACTCTCCCCATTTCTGTCTCCCCGCTTCTAGGATTTTTAATGATCTTTGGTGCATGTTCCACCAAAACCCAGACTGCCAAACACAGGAAGAAATAGAGCACATTCCTACCGGGCAACCTGGACTTATGACTTAAAAGTAGTTAACAAAAAAACTGTTTGTAGGATTTCCCCTCAACTCTGCTTCACTCACAAATACGTAGACAACCTTAACATCACAAACAGTGAGACTAATGTAAGACCTGGTGTAATTATATTCCCTGAGACAGATTGTTGTGGTAGCACCTCAACAATTTGCAGGCTTTTAGAGTAGACATAATTACACTGCATATATATATATATATATATATATATATATATAAAATCAAGTGATGACTTGTTTATCCTGTTTAGTAAATATTGTTAGTGTAGCGTATGGAAAGGATGGTTACATCTCTCCATGTTCAGCTGTTTTTTTTTAATGTTTTTGTTCGTTTATTCATTGCTACACATGTACTTTATCAAAAAATGTCCAAGTGCACAATAAAATGTCTATTTCTACGGTGTTGTACTATCTACATATTGTATCATTTTATATCTGTATTATGTACGTTCCTTTATATGTTTTATTATGTTCAGCTGGAACTTTTTGAATAATTGACCATTTTGCTCTTTACTTAACACGGAAGTTGGTTTTTTTAGAAGGCCTATAAAAACAACCTTCACTGAATCCTACTTATGATCTTCTCCTAGTCTTCAGTTCTTGTGTACTCTGGAACTCCTTGTCATCTGATTTATCCTATTTGCTCCTGATGTATTTAATGCATCAGAAGTCATTCTAATTGAGCTGTTTATGTACTGTGAGATTTTAGTTGACAATCATTAAAAGCATGAAAGCTGTCTTTGTGTGAGAAGGAAATAGATCAGAGGTTTGAATCTTCGTCAGCGTTCTGTTCTTAAATGCAAAATTTCTCAGCAGAGCGAAAAAACTTGTTTTCTCCCATTACAATATAAGTTTGATAGACTTCGTATGAAGATTCTGCTTTTATTACTCAACTAGACAGGTGCATAAGCTCTTAGTCATGCATAGTTTATTCTCAAAAATGCAATTTACAATACAAAACAATAATCAATTAGCAATTTCCATGCAAGCCAATTATAATTCACCAAGTTCTGCACAGTATTCCAAGATCAGCACAGTCAAATTGCCCTCCTTAAATACTAACAGTTAGTTTAGATAAAATTCAGGTTCCCAGACGGTACTAATTTCATTCAGCCCAAAGATCAACAATCCCCACAAACGGTGACCATTTAAAACCAGTCCCTGTGAATACATTTTAACGGCTAATGTCGAGAGTGCATAAAAGACGAGCTAAAGACCTGAGTTTCCAAGGTAACAGTAGGTCTTAAGCCAATGCCGCGTTACACGTTAACAGACTTGCACAGAACTTATCTTTCTGTGAGAGAGAGAGAAGCAACTACATCAAACAAGGTCAGTTTGGTCTTTGCCCCCTCAGTAAAGTGCTTTTTTTTTTTTTATAAATATAGCCCTGTAGCTTTGAAGATCACTTTCAATCTCAGTATCAAAATGCAGTGTCAAACACAGAGGTAACCACAGAAACAGAAAATTTAAATTACAACTGATGCGCAAGCAATGATAAGACAGTGGCAACCATCGACAGTCCTCAGATCTGAAGCTGCAGCGATGCAGGATGTGAGAAGGGAGAAGAGAGGTGTGTGGGTCTATCCGCACTGACACTGTAAGTGAACGGGCGTAGAAATGATCCGTGATCAGTTCAATTTTGTGAATTTGTTGAAAGGATTCGTAATTCATTTGATTAACGACATTGGCCTCTTCACAGCTTTGGCACAGTCTGTCATGCTTTAGGCAATACGTGAGACACTGATGGACACAGGGAAGCTCCTGTTGTTGTTCATGATGTCATCCAAGTCTTCATCGTCAATGACCACTGTGTAACGACAGGGACAGGAAAGGTGTTATCACTGACCACATTACAGTACATGATTCAAGGATTTATGGTAAACACGTGGTTCTTCTGTTTGGTCAATTTTAAAAGCTCTGTTTGTAGTACAAGGATGTACAAGATAATCACCTTTATGACTAAAATAAAATGTGTTTTGAAGTGTCATATGTCAGGTGTTACTCTTTTCAAATATCTTTGCACATGAAATGTTTACATTTTCATATTTTTTTTTAATTTCACTCTTCAGATACATAACTGTCGTCTGCACAAAAATGTATGTCTTCTTTTCAAATTTTATTTTCCTATTCCATTTGAAAACAGCTAAAGAGTTACCAGTTCCCAAAGGGCTTTGGTCTTCTTTTTTTAAGTACACTGACAATATGTAAATGTAGGAGGGCTCTCTCACTCAAAAGCAGGAAACTCTCAAGCTCACTAAATCTAAAGAACAATGTGATCAGCATTAACATGAACCAACGTCTTCAGTGATATGAATGACAATAATAATGATGATGATGAAAAGTAAAATGGCCCCTTATATTTACCTGTGAACACATAACAGCGCAGCACACAGAGTGAACAGTGTAAAATTTTCTCTTTACATTTAACCCATTCACCAAGTGAAGCAGTGGGCAGTCACACAGCACTCTTGGAACAGTGTAGGGACGGTCCTTGCTCAAGGGTACGTCATTGGTGCCACCAGTAGACCTGGGATTCGAACCCACAACCTTCTAATTACAGGGGTAACTCCCTAACCTGTCTATCCACCTGGCTGTCAATATTAGCCTCCAGTTCACACATACCTCTCTTGGAGCGTCCGATCTGTCCTAGTTTGGGGGGTCTCTGTATTCTCCGTGGGGGGGGCCGAATCTCCGAGCCGGCCCCCCGATCCCCGAGCGGTCCGGGCCTGAGCTCGCACTCAGCCGGGGGCAGGAGATCCGGCATACCGGCCGTGCCGTACATGTCCGGGACTGTTGTCGTCTCCTGCTGCACCTCACAGAGGGTCTTCATATACTCTCCTCCTTCCGCGCCCTCGGAGCTGCTGCTGCTGTGTTAAACCGGAGCAGGCTGGATCTGGATCTAAGGCCCTCGGCGAAACACCTACGAAGAGTAACCGACAACTTAGACCGATATCTAACTTAAACGACTCAGTAAGCTACTTAAACCTGTCCCTTACAGCAAGTCTACCACTTTTCTACGCCAGGTTTGCCGACGTTTAACGTCAAAACAACAAATATATCAATCCAAACTCTCAAACTTAAACATCCGTTACATAGGCTCCGTGTCTCCGACGTGTCGAGGCGACCTGTCGGTTGGAAGCAGGTAGAGGCTCTGCCGCAGCCGGTACCGCCTAAAACCGTTCCAGAACAGCTTCTTTCGACGACACCGAGAAATATAAAGCGATGACAAAAGGGCTCACCTCGTTTTCTGTCTCTTCTCGGGGCGAGAGTGAAGTTTTTGAGTCTCTCGAAACGACGACGACTCTCTTCGTGTCTCGGTGCCGTGGGGAAGCAAAAGAGCTGAGGTCTGTTTTTTTTTTAAAAGCACACCCGTATTCAGAACTAAACCCGTCCTTCGGTGCGAGAAACGCTCACCATTGGTGGATTTTCTGTGAGTAGCGAATATGGGCCAATCGTCGCGCAGACAGTGGGACAATACACAAGCGGAGAAGGTGGCCTGAATACAGGCGGTAAACAAAAAGAACGTGACGGCGTGTGTCGTCAGTGTTGTTTGGGGATTTCCTTGGTCGGAGTCTGAGTGTGTCACTGTAAGGGGGGGGGGTTAAGGGGTTGTGGTGGGGTGGTTGTGTAGGCTACAAATGTGGTAGGTGGACAGTGCCTGACATTAGCCTTCCACCCACAAGAAGGTTACAGAACAGTAAGTTACACAAGGCTCAGCTCAGCTCACAGCCCACACGTGTGTAGGCAGTTTTCTGCATGCCTCAGTCTCACACAGTGGAGGTGTTTGAGTAGCATAAATGAAAGATTCAAGATGTTTGTTTGTAATATGCACAGTTATACACATACAAAAATGTAATGTAAGTCTGAGACAGTAAGTCTGAGACAGTACGTTTATTCCAGTTTATGCATAATGGGGCAGCTGGTGTCCTGGTGGTTAGGAAGTTGCCCCTGCGATCAGATGGTTGGGGGTTCGAATCCCAGGACAGTTAGTGACACCGCTGAGGTACCTTCGAGCAAAGTACTGTCCTCACACACTGTTTCCCAGAAACCCCTTTTTGGTGGCAGGCCCTTGCATCACGAGTTAAATGCAGAGAAATAATCTCACACTGTTCAAACTGTGCGCTGTGCTGTGCTGTGCTGTGTTCACGCATGACTATAAGTGGCCACTTTACTGGTCAAACTCCATTAGTCCATGTACTTCAGCAGGTTGGCTATTTCCATTTTGTTTGTTCCTTCATTTATTATTACTATTCCTACAGCCTAATTTTAAATCTGTTCATTATAATGTCAGAGACCAAAACTGATGCTAGATCAGCAGAATCACCTCCACAGTCTCACACAGTGGTGGTGTTTGAATAACCTAAAAGAAAGATTCAAGATGTTTTTATTGTCACACACAACATGCTGTGATATGTAACTCCAAATCGTTCCCGAGACTTTTCTTCCAGTTTGGGTATAATCATGACTAACAGGCTGTATTTGTTTTTGTGCCTTCTTATTTTTTAACTCTCAGTGAAATATAAATGGTCAGATTATTCCAGGCAAAGACAAGAAGGAGATTCCACCTACCTAACACACTCTTTCTGATCTCCTTCACACACACTTGGGGGCTGAGAGTTTGTTATCCTGAAATGCAGCATTTACAGTTGTAATGTTCTCTGCAGACAGTGCAATAACTAGAGAAAAGAATAAAGAAAAGAGAATAATAGAAAAATGGACAAAGCTACACAATCTACACAAATGTAAACTATGTAAATATAACAGGATAAACCAACTATGAAGTAAAGTAACACTGAGCGTTTTCCTTGGTCTAAGCCCTTTAGTCCATGTTTTTCAGACCTGTCAGAGCAAGAAAGCTGACTAAAGAGGGTGGCTAATTCCATTTTGTTTGTTCTTCCATTTATTATTACTATTCCCACATCCTAATTTTGAATCTGATCGTTATAATGTCAGAGACTAAAACTGACTCTAGATCAACAGAACTATGAGGCCTTTGATTAATATGGGCACTTACGACACTTCATTTAACAGAACATGTCACAGGCCAGAAGAGGAAAAACTCCCTCAGCAAGTTTTCCCTTTCCTTTGCAAATGTTGGTTGTTCCCACATGACTGTTTTGCATTGCACTGTGGAAACATTCTGCACATGCAAAGGTACAGCATTCCCGTGAGCAGCGCAAAGTCCAGTCTTCTCAGGTTTCAAACATAAAGAGCACAAGTTAATCAACATTTCAGTGTCACCCTTCTAAAAAATAAACATTGACTAATTATTAAATAAATAGATAGATGGAAAGAGAAATAATTAAATGATTGGCATCCCAGATTATCCTCTGCAATCTCCTCTAATCCATATTCTACTTTTTAAAAATTCAGTGTGTCCTCTGGCGAACCACAGTTTAAGGTGTGACACCCTGTCAACCTGCATCATCAATTATAGTGGGGAGGATCCTTCAAATAAGGTGAGTACAGGGTTGTTGTTGTTTATAAATTAAGTAGAAGAAGGATTCTGTTAAATGGCCTGTAACAACAGTTGAACTCCTCTTGATTTTATACAGAATTTTATATTGTAGAGAGTAACCACAGACCCAGGTAAAGTGTCCATTTGTCACAAGTGAACACACAACAGCCCATCACACAGTGTGCATTATTCTCTGTAACAGAGTGATGCAGTGAGCAGCCAACGACACAGCGCCTGGGGAGCAGTGTGTGGAGACGGTACCTTGGTCAAGGGTACCTCAGTGGTGCCACTGGCTGTGCTGGGATTCGAACCCACAACCTTCTGACCACAGGTACAACTCCCTAACCACCAGACCACCAAACCATTTATGCATTCAAAGCTGTACGTAACCATCACTCTGAATCCTTGAAAACCTGTTTTTAATGGTACCCTTAAAAACAACCAGATCTGTAATGTGCTTGTCTGGAAGAGACACATAAAGAACAGTGGGTTGAAATGAGAGATGGACCTTTCTCCATGGGTTACAGTTTGACAGTTTATTACATCCTAGAGTTGCCAAGACACCAAAAAATCCAAGAGGATGCCACCTCCGTCACCACATAAATCCATAAATAAAGCAAAAGTGGGATGATCACTGGGAAGGTTTGCCAAAAGAAAGCCTCCATACCACACGCTGAAGCACCTAGACTTTTCAAAATGGGACGAGTTCTCAGATGTGCCAAAAATAGAGCCTTTTGATTGTGAACAACAGAGGTGGATTTAGCCTAAAAAGAGCTCTCATTTTAGAGAGTTATCATGTATGGTGGTCCTGGGAATCCAGAGAAGCTAGAAGGTATCATGGACTTCATCGCATACCTGGAGATTTTAGATCAGAATCTGTTTGTTTTTGCTAAGACTATATCACGGATGGATCTTGCAACAGAACTGCACCAAAAACAGTTCTGAGCTTGAACATGTAGATTTAGGAAAAACCTTTCATTGGTACGGAAACTTTACATGATGTTTTGGACCTTTTTATTTTAAAAATATTTTTCACATGATCAAAAATGTCCTGTTTACAAAAAATGGTTCTTAAAGTTCTATTTGTTAAATTTTTAGGGATCCACAAGAGGTTGTTCTCTGGCATGACACTAAAGAACCCTTCATTTTTAATAGTGTATGATTCAAAGTGTCCCTCTAGATACACAGAAAAGTGGCTCACTGACCTCAAAAGCGGGCTTCTCCATGAATCATCCCAGTCTCATGATCTAAACTTAATATGTGTTGTTCCGCCACATTCAAAAATATGACATAGTTTCCTGAGGTTTTATTAACAAAGGATGATCCAGAAACTGCACAGTGAGCCTGTGATTGTGCTATTAGTGTCTTTAAAAAAGTGTTAATATTGAGGAGGATGGGTTCCCCTTTTGAGTCTTGGTTCCTCCCGAGGCTTCCTTCTCCAGCTTTAGAGAGTTTTTCCTCGCCTCCGTCGTTCACTAGAGGCTCAGACCTGGATTCTGTAAAGCTGCTTTGTGACAATATTGATTGTAAAAAAGCACTGTATAAATCAAATCGAATTGAATTGAGTTGAATTGCGTATATGGGATCTGCCTTGCTTCAGTCAGTTTTACCTCACAGGAGACCAGGTTGAGGAACAGCAGATTATTTTTTCATCGGCTTTTGCTCACATTTAAGAAGGATATTTCTGCAGGACAGCAGCTTTTTCTGAGTTCCTGAGGATTTTACAAGGCCAGTCAATCAGTGGTGAATAACTTTATTGTCCTAATTAGTTGGTTCGATGCCAAAGGTTGCGATCACAGACCTTAAAATGACCTTATTTTCTCTGGGGTGGTTATGGGTACAGCAACACAACAAAAGCCAAAATTCGCAACCATTCATTCATGGAAGAGGTATGTGAGGACCTGTTGAGACCTATTTGTGCCTGTCAGTTTTTTAAACCCAATATGCATACAGGAAGGCAGGGTGATCATTATCGCATTGTCAAGGGGCATAAAAGCATGAAAGAGACCTCACCTCCTCTACAAGACTGAGAGTGGAAGCAAAGACGCAGTTGTTGAGCCAATACCAGCTAAAAGATGTCCAAGCTCTCCTTGATGATTTTCACCTTGGTCATACTGACCACTATTTTATGCAACCACTCAGGTAATAAATATATAATTTTCTTTCCTTCTTGTAAGGATTTGAATATCTGTGTAGACATGATGAAGAATAATTCATCTGCGTTTCACGCTGATACTAATTATACATTTCTGTATATATTCATCAGTATTTTCTCGACAAAGGCAGAGCCCTCAAAAATTGCCTTGCACATGCAAAGGTGAGTATGTGCTTCGTCTATGTGTGAGAGCTTAACTTTCTAATTCATACTGAATAAATATATATATATATATATATATTCTAATTCATGCTGGTTGTCATACTTCTAATTCATACTGTACATTACATTCCAGCAGAGTTTTGACCATTATCGGTTCATGATCATAATAAAGGCGCTCCCTCTCTCTCTCTCTCTCTCTCTCTCTCTCTCTCTCACTATTTCTCTTTCTCTCTCTCTGTCTCCTCTCTTCTCTCTCTCACTCTCTCTCTTTCTCTCTCTCACTCTCTCTCTTTCTCTCTCTCTCTCTCTCTCTCTCTCACTCTCACTCTCTCACCCCATTCCTCCTCTCCCCTCTCTTTCCTCTCAGGGGGTCTGGTAATGGGCACAGGCATTGAGTCATCTTCTCATATTTATGGGCTGTTCCAGCACATCTGTGTGGCCTATGAGGTCGTACTGGCAGATGGCAGCCTGGTCCGCTGCACTGAGGTTTGAATTCTATTAAGAGTGTATGTATATGGATGCCTGGTGTGTGTTCTGTGTATCTGGTTGCTCACACATTACCTGTAGATGTTACATTCATTTATATGTCTTCTCTGAAAAAGCAAAGCATTGATTAAACCCCATCTGCTTCTCATGCTCATGGCTAAACAGTGCAGAGAGAAAGAGGAGGGAGACAGAATAGATCGCTCCTCTTTGTTATCTTGTTTGGTCAATTATTTATTGCCTGTATGTTGTCATATCAGAACAAACAGGCGTGTGTGTAATATATGTACTATGTGTGGGTATATAAATATATATAATATAGGTAAAATACACATTTTCTACTATTATATACAAAATATTCTATATATTCTAGCTGCTAATACTAACATTTTTAGGCTGTATAGATCTTTGGAATGTTAATGTATACATACATTATCACAGAGCACACATCTTGACTAATTTCTCAGTTTTTTGTGCATGACTGTACATTTTTAGGTACCATAAAGCTGAAAGAAATTGATTTGTGTTGATTGTAAAACTAGGTGTTCCATTGGTCAAATGTGTATGTTCTTCTTGTGGTCAGAAAGAGAACTCTGAACTATTCTACTCGGTTCCATGGTCCTGTGGAACCCTGGGCTTCCTGGTGGCTGCCGAAATCCGAATCATTCCAGCTCGGAAGTGGGTGAAGCTCCACTACAAGTCTGTGAAGGGTTTGGATGCTATCTGTAAGACATTTGCAGCAGAATCAACCAACAAGGAAAACCAGTTTGTGGAGGGGCTGCAGTATTCATTGGACGAGGCTGTGATCATGACCGGCATCATGACTGACCACGCAGAGCCTGACAAGGTCAGATCACAGTTATACAATGGTTGGATTTATCCATCTAAAGTGTTAAAAAAGATTCCAGTATAGTCATTTTTAGGACCAGGGATCTAAGGCATCATTTTATAGGATAATAAGGTTTATGTCTGGCAAACACACTTTATTTTTAGACTTATTTAAACCTTTTGTGTTTATCTTGTCTTTCTGTATCTTATTCAATCACAATTTTACCACTGCATATTCTCTAGGTCTTAATCCATGTGTCTCTGAAATGGTAACCACATAGGAAAAGGAAAAGACGTTTTTATCTTTTAAGTATATTGATGCAACAAGATTTAATCCCACATTATTTTGGACTATTTCTGTTGGTCTGGTCTTCATATAATGCAACATAAAAAGCAAATGTCAGTTTCAAATGGTGTATAAAATAAAGATTTTTTTTTTTACTTTTGAGTGACAGGATAATACACGGTTTTCAACACTTATCACAAACACACAAACTTTCTAAATGAAAGAGGTCAAAATATTGATCATTTAAGTTGTTTCGAGTCGAGATGCAAGCTTTTGTAGGGAGTGTAATTTTTCACGTTTTTGTCTGATAGATCAACCGCATTGGTCACTACTACAAACCCTGGTTCTTCAAGCATGTGGAAGAGTATCTGAAAGAGGATAATGTCGTTGTGGAATACATCCCACTCAGACACTACTACCACAGACACACACGAAGCATCTTTTGGGAACTACAGGTAAGTCAAGGGAGACACCTGTCTGGATCAATCCATGTCATATCACTGAAGACCTATTGACTAATCATGTCAGATTTGTATTATACTTTCAAGAAATAATGCCGCTGTGCATATTACATATTGTTTATTATTATTATTCTTAATTCTAAAATTTCCAAAATTTCCATATAATATAAATAATACATAAATACCCGTGCTTTTTCATTGAAAGATCAGATGTGGTGCAGTGGATACAGAGGTTTAGAAATACACAAAAATAGACTTTTATAGATTCAGCAAAATAAAACAAAGTATGGTTTTCAATCTATATATTTTATTAAATATATGATACACTCTCAACCAAAGAAGGATCTGTGTTTTGCTTTTTATAGTATCTTTTGGTAGCAAAAATGAGGGACACATCCACTAATTAAAGACTTTGCTATCTATTGTGTACAGTGATATTTTTTAATTATTTTGAGATGGTCAGTCAGAAACTTCTTATGATTTGAGGTGCCAAACTTAATCCATGTTTGGTGTCCTTATATCTTATTGTGCTTTTTTATTGGTGTTTTCTTTCTCGCCCATATTGGCTGGTAATGACTACACACTCATAAATGTCCTAAGCACACTCAGTTTGAATAGAAATGGTTTTTTTATGGGTAATTGGATGGTGTGTTTTTAAAGCTCTTTCCTGTCAGAGCACTTAATGTATCAGGATTAGGTGAGTAACTCTGCCCCTTCCCGCTTCATCGTAACATCATTCTCTCTCATTCTGTCATTTTCTCTGTCTCTCTCTCTCACGCTCGCCCGAGTACACAGTCTTGTTGTAGCATCCACCACTAATGCTTTACCCTGTCACTGCCATTAGCTGTAGGAAGTCATATGTGGTAATTATCACAGTCTAAAATTACTTGATAAATTATGCAAGTTGGTTTTTTTTCCTGACAGAATTGATCTTTCTTGTGTTGGGAAGGGGACATACGGGTGTGTATGTGTGTGTGTGTGTGTGTGTGTGTGTTTACGTCTGTCAGCACATCCGGATCTTTTTAAGATTGAGTCCCCCAAGCATACACAGACACACACAGACATTTCCTGTCGGGCAGTTTTCTAATAATCAAAGCAAAGTGGTGTGGAGTAAAAAAAACACACTTTGCGTAATGTAAAGTACACAATGGGAAGTATTGATCAGTCTGTTCCTCTCTGATGGCTTCCCTTGTCTTTTTTCTGTCTTGTTTGACCATTTTTCCTTGTATACCCAATTAAAGCTACACTGTGTAGGATTACTGAGTAAGTAGAAGAAAAAAAAATTAATTTAGAGCAAAGTCAAAACCGTCAAGCAGGCAGGGCTTCTTCACTCTCCACCGTATGTCTTTATGAGCTTTAAAATAAAATAAAAAAGGTCGGGAAAATTGAACAGAAGCACTTCGGTGCAATAGCATAAGTGACCTTGTGATATATGGACCAATCACAGGTGGGGTTTTAAAACAAAAACGATTAATGTTTATGTTTGGGAGGCAGTTCGCACCATACAATTCCAAACCACTCGGGTTTCTTTTAAATTGCATATTAAACATAGAGGATACTTAGAAATGGGTTCAGGTGTTTACATAAAACTGTTTGTTGGAGATGGCCACAGCCCAAGTGACATTGCAAAGGTGTTCTTTTGCAGTTTCCTAGGAAGTACATACACTAAATGGACAAAAGTATTGGGACACACCTGTTTTTCAAGGTTTGGTCTAGGCCCCTTACTTCCAGTGAAGGGTAATCTTAATGCTTCAGACATTTTGGACTACACTGTGCTTCCAAGTTTGTGGACACAGTTTGGGGAAGAACCTTTTCTATTCTAGCATGACGGTTCCCCAGGGCACAAAGCAAGCTCCATAAAGACATGGCTGGATAAGTTTGGTGTGGAAGAACTTGACTGGCCTGAACAGAGTCCGGACCTCAACCCCATCCAACACCTTTGGGACGAACTGGAACAGAGATTGCGAGTCAAGCCTTCTCGTCCAACATCAGTGCCTGACCTCATAATGCCTGACTACAGAATGAATGGAAACAAATTCCCACAGAAACTCCAAAATCTTGTGGAAAGCCTTCCAAGACAAGTGAAAGCTGTTATTGCTGCAAAGGGGGACCAACTCTATATTAAAGTCTATGTAATTGAATGCAACGCCATTGAGGTGTCCTAATACTTTTGTCCATATAGTGTATTTACAACACAGATCTCTGAACATGGGCAGTGCTGCTGTAAAAATTCTCTTGCTGTCCCCACCCTACTGGCAGCACACTTTCTCACTCTCTCTTATCCCTGTTTTCAGGACATCATCCCGTTTGGGAATAATCCATTGTTCAGGTATGTGTTTGGCTGGATGGTGCCGCCCAAGATCTCTCTGCTGAAACTGACCCAGGGAGAGACGATCCGCCGCCTGTATGAGCAACACCACGTGGTGCAAGACATGCTGGTGCCCATGAAGCACATCCACACGGCTATCAAGCGCTTTCACGAGGATATCCATGTAAGACCCAGCCTCTTTCACCAAACAGTAAAGGTTTTTCTCATATAAAAACTATTTGTTCAGACTTTTGCATGAGTGTGAAGAATACGTTTTAATAATTAATCCTTTGATATATAAAGGTTTGTCATCTTGATGAGTACTGTATTCCCAATCGAATTCCTTTATATAGAGAATTTGTTTTCCTCAAAATAAACCAGGTTTTTGTAAAATGACAAAATGTTTAGGGAGAATAAATGTTCCTATGTGTGTTTTTGTAATGTAGGTGTATCCCCTCTGGCTGTGTCCATTCATATTGCCCAGTCAGCCAGGCATGGTACATCCCAAAGGAGACGAGGACGAGCTGTATGTGGATATCGGAGCGTACGGGGAGCCCAAAGTAAAACACTTCGAGGCCCAAGCCTCCACACGCCAGCTTGAGAAGTTCGTGCGAGATGTTCACGGGTCAGTTAGAAAGCACTTCAGTGGGATCTTACATAAATGCTTAATGCCATTGAAATGCAATTATAAGTGCTGTGGTGTCTCACTTAAAATGTTTATACTGCATTGTTCTGCCTCATATGCCGCACTCTTAACATTAGCTCATAGCATCACATTAATTTCACTAATGCACATTCCTTTATCCTCTAGTTTCCAGATGCTTTATGCTGACGTGTACATGGAACGGCAGGAATTCTGGGAAATGTTTGATGGCACACTATATCATAAGCTCAGAAAGGAGCTGGGCTGTCAGGAGGCATTTCCCGAAGTCTACGACAAAATCTGCAAAGCTGCTCGACACTGATTTTAGTCCTAATTGAAATGAGGCAAGACCTCAAAAGTGACCCTTGGTGAGAAAAAGCAATATTGTCACATTTTCATCATACCAATATGTATGAAACCAGCAAATTGCATTTGAGCCTTTATACCTGCAGCACAAATTCAGCATATGTACAATATCTGTATTCAGCACATCGTGGTTAAAAGTACAGTCTATCTGTTAAGCAGTCAAAAGTGTTTAAAGGTTTTCTGACATAGTTACCTATTTTCCTACACTGTGAATGTTGTACTTTTCTGTGTGTGTCTAGTGGAGATACTATTTGTCCCAGACAGATACAAATAACAATTTATTGTCAATTGCCTTCTTAATAAAATTTGTGAATGTACTATATTTGCCTTCAGTTTTTCTGAGATGTGGCTAAAATATTTTATACATATAGCCATGGAAAAAAAAATGAGACCACTTTTCCCTTTTTTCTGTTTACTGTTTGTACAATTTGCGGCAGTGTGCGTGTGTGCAATGCACAGGTTGCTATTCTTTCATGAACTATTGCAGTGTGAGCTGTGTAAAAAATAAGAAATGCCTCCATATGTGTTGTGAGTGCAGTAGTGTTTGTAGA
>JBBJLS010007066.1:0-16174 GCA_037577275.1 Bryconaethiops microstoma
GAGACACCATCGACCGGAATCAAATTCCTTGTATGTGTCACTCACATACTCGGCCAATAAACGCGATTCTGATTCTGTTTCTGATTCGGCGACTGGCGCTGTACAACGGGCTCTGGGTCCAAAGTCCACTGGACAGTTGCCATTGTACTTTTTAATGTGTGTGTCTTTTCATTCTCCAGATCACTCCAAGGGTCAATAATTTGTGTCTTGGGGGTATGGAAGAGAATATGACTTTCACTGAACAGCTGATGCTCAGAAAACAGGCAAAATCAGGTTACCAAAAAGTGACCACTGAAGAACAAAAGCACATTTATTGCAGCCCTGTTGGCTACCTTTAATGTTTGATGATGTACGTTAAGTACTCCCACCCTTTTCATGATGCTGTTATAGGGCGGCCTGTGGGAATGTCTGGAGCCGAACTCAAGTTTCCATGGCTCATAAAAAACTCCACTGTATAGAGGTCTTGTTTAAACACCTTCTCAGTGCTACATCCCAATCCCAGTTTAAGATGTTCCTTTCTTTCTACACAAATTCACCTAAACTCTGAGTTTGCATTTAACATGCCTAGATCTCATACATACTGTCTATACACAACTGGACCATAGCTGGATCACATAATGATACACATTTGTGTGGGTATCATGACCTGAATCAACCCACATGCACACATCCAAATCAGCAACCCATGACTGAACTACAGGCCTTGAGTCCCAAATGGCTCCTTGTGTCCTAGTAATCACTGCTAGTCATGAAACTATGGACTCTACACCCAAGCAGTGCATGGTATGCCCAGTAGGTACCTGTGCACATGGGCTGAAACCCAAATGGCACTTTTTTCAACATAAATTGCACTGTTTGGGTGCAGGGGTTCCTGTTTTCACAACCCATACAACCCATACTTGTATGTTCACATCTGTATGTGACCCTTATCTTTTTCTAGCGTTAACTGTAGGGAGGAGAGCACCTTTTAAGGTTCAACCACAAGTAGTGAAGATCTCAAAGATAATCTCAGCTAAGACACATGTTTGACTTTCTAATCATATTTGAGCTACTTTCACATGGGGTTCATACATATCAGAATCATGGCCTATGTTCACATTACCGGATTGAAGTGTTATAAATCTGATTTGTCTTGTCTTGATGTGATTCAGATCTGATGTTTTCAGAATTGCATGGGCTTTTTTTTATCTTTCAAATATTTGATCTTTTCAAATAACATGTAGGCCACTTTCATATGTGATCTAAAATTGGATGTGTATCCGATTTGTGGCCATGTGACTCTAATGTGAAGGTAATGAGAATATTTTTGTTGTCTCTACGACACATGCAGCTATTAAATACAATGGACTGGTGACCTGTCCAGGATGTTCCTCTGCCTTTCACCCTATAATCGTTGGGATGAGATCCCCCTGAGATCCTGAATAAGCAGTTCAGATCATTCATGGCTGGGTGGATGGATGGATGGAGGGATGGTTGGATGGGTTGATGCACACATTCCCATTCCCAGTTTAGCAGCACTGGCTAACTTGATGTTTCTGCCAGTTAACACTACAGAAGCCCTTTTTTCACTTTCTCCCCTAACCATGAACAGCTGACAGCTGATCAGAGCTGAAGATCTTCACTGAGCTCATTCATTATTTGTTGTTGTTGTGATGGATGTGGATCATGCACATGCTGTTACTGATTAGGATGCATGGTTGCTGGTTGTTTCAGGGCACAGTTAACGCTAGAAAAAGATAAGGGTCACATACAGATGTGAACATACAAGAAGATTAAATCTTAGCAAATAAATGAGGTTTGTAATGTGAACCTAGCCTTAGTCTAGCTGGAGTGAGCTATGACCATCTTGCTATGACCATCATGCATTTATGTGCACACATAAAACACTCCTGATGCATTTTCATTCATAGCCACAGAAAAGTGACTGTGATGCTTGAAGCTGAACAAATGATGGAATCAAGGATTTGCCAATTTAAAAGGAAGCAGCAGATGATATTCATTCTTATGGAACACCTGATGACTAAATGATCTAAGAGTTTATGTTGGTAGGGGGACGGGGTTACACATGATCAAATTAATGTAGCGGTTGTTTCCACCCGATGCACCCACTGATACGAAACAAGTAGAATGAAGTTTCATGTAGGTTTCAGTCAACTAAAATGTGAAACTAAACTGTTTCCCCGTGTAAAGCCAGCCAACAATGGCAGCGGTCAGCTTTATATACATAATTGAAGTGTAACAGCTGTAAGCATTGGCCTGTGCTTCAAAGAAAAGTACTTTATACTGCTGCTATTATTGTGTTCATACCTGTCATACCTGCTATGTAACTCATCATGTCATTTACCTAGTAAGCTCCTGATTTCTTGGGAAATACAATAAAATGACATCAATGGCCAAAAGCTTATTTGAAAGCTTAATTAGACTTAGTGTATTATGGTCTGAACTGATTAAATAAAGCCAATTCCCAATGTTCCAACAGAGCTTTTTTTGACTTGGTGGTTCAAAAGGCCACAAAAAGCCAATATGTCTTACTTTTGGATAACAAGTTGTTTGGGAAAATTTGCTGTGCTTTTACTGGACAATTATTTACGAGTGACTCAAAAATGTAAACGTTACATCTTCACGTCTTCATGCCCAACAGATTCTCACAAATTTCTTTTTCCATCAACAGAAAGAATCAACAAACCTCATCTGCCTCAGGATTTATTGCCTCAAGCAGTAGGAAGTCAAACTTAACAAGCAGTAGGAAGTCAAATTCAAGCGGTAGGAAGTCAAAACAAGACATTGACATCTACTCTATAGTAGTACCTGCTCAATATCGCATAATTAAAGTGCTATAAACCAAGACATTTCAAATGTGGCTTAACCATTTAATGCCAAGGCAAGAAAAAAAGTGCAGATGTGCAGATAAACTTACAAGTTGCTCCTGGTGTTGGCGTACCTCATAAAGTGGCCGGTGCATATTGGAATTGTGCATTTCTGCTGGGTTTGAATTACTTCAGCCCCTAACAGCCCCTGACATTTACATCCCAGACAGTGGGTTTGGCCCATTCTGCCATGTCCTCAAATTCCACACGTGGGGAAAAAAAAAAAAAGTCTGGTAGTGCTCACAGTCAAATGAGCCAAAAATGAGATTAGTCTTTTCCTGTTTGACCCTTCATCCTGTTTGCTGGAAGAACATGAAAATGTCAGAGGTAGTGTTCAATCCAGCCAAGCAGGCCATTTATCACAGATTTCTTGTTTGTCTGAGAGCACATATTTAAATTGCACACAGTAGTGCAATTTAACACTACTGTGTGCTTATTATAGGTGGCAGAGAGACAGGAATGACAACCCACATTGTGCATCTTTTCATTTCAGCTTGAAATCTGTCATTATACAAAGACAGGTGCCAATTCCTCAGTCTATATTTGTATGCCTCTGTCTTACAGCACAGAATGTGATGAGTGGGAGTTAGAATTATGATTCTATGTGACACTATACTAAGGAAGAGTGTGCATTTTAAACATTTAGCTGAAAACACAGAGGAGATCATTAAAGAAAGACATACAGCATAAACAAAGTACTAGAAAAGTAGTCCATGCAGGTACTGAATACAAAGCCTTCAGATATAGTAATAGGCCTTCCATAAGTGTTTCTATAGTAATGTGAATTGTGTTCTTATCTTTGCTGTTGCATCCAACAATAAGGGCAGCCTGGAGCTTCTTTTACATGGTGATAGAAAACACAGTAGTCCACATAAAGCTCCAATACCACATGCCAAACCATTTTACTATGGCTAACTTCTCTGGAGGCGGAGTTAAGGGGCAAAAGGGACAAGTTTTTGATGACACTATAGATAATATAGGGTTAATTGCCACCATTTTAGCCAGTAAATATTCAAAACTGATGTACAAGAAAAAATCATGGTTCGAATTACGTGGGGTACTGGAGAGTACTGTACCCCCCGATCAAAACCTAGATCCCCCAAAGAGACAAAAATAGCAGTTTGGGGGGGGTTGTCTCATTTTCTTTTGTTGTAAAAAGAAAAAAAAAAGATAACCTCACCTTGTAGGAAAATTTTATGTAAAACGATTTCAGGCACCCCTAATGTGGATCGTACCATTTTAACAACCTCGGCGCTAGAAGCAGCTTAGCCAGTTGCTGTCACTAATTTTGGGCCGGCACGGAATCGCGTCTGCAACCTCCCCCCGCCCGGAATGACAGCAAGAGAGGCCCGGCGCGGAATCCCGTCGACTTCCACCTGACATTCCCTCCCACACCCCCCCAGAACGACAGCCTGACAGTACCCCCCAATTATGGAATGGTAATTCGTACTCTGGAAAAAATGCAAAAGTAATGGCAACATATTAATAGATAGAAAACTGTACAAAAAACATTATGGGACAGGGTTGGAGTGAACAAATCTGCTGTGTCTGGATGTGAAGTTTCCTTTTGCTTCCTTTTCCTTTTTTGTTTTTATTTTCATTTGTCCAGCCAGTGCTAACCCAGCGCTCCTGGAGACCAAATGCCAGCTGCCCACAGCAGCTTCAACAGACAGCCAAAGCTGCTGGGACCAGGGCCACAGACCACCAAGGAGAGCAGAGCAATTTCACAGAAGGATACAAAGGGGACACAGGCCAAAGCTTTGGCCACAAAGCTCCCAGAGCATGCTTCGGCCGCACTCCAGAAGCCCTTGATTGGTTTGTTTACAGCCTGAGCCTTATGCTACGTTACAACTTTGTGAGGGCAGCATTTCTTGCAGGCTGATTCATTCCGCTTCAGTGCTGGGCTTTGTTTCCCGATTTTAGTACCATAACAAACACAAAAGCAATAGAGAAATTCCCATCAGATGCCTTTTTGTGCTGATTAAGTTGCTTGCTTACAAAAACTGTCAAAAATCTGGACCATTGTTTATTAAAGAAAATGAATATGCCACACTTATTATTTATGCTGAAATATATTCATAATCCAGTTGCTATGAAGTATTATGTGTCTTACTACTCATCTGGTTTAAAGGACATTTATATATGGGGTTTTAAGAGTTCTAATGATGCTCCCTTTCTTCAGCTGTTATAAATAGAAAGCATATGAAAAGACCAGGGAATTGTCTAATGATTTAACCAGCAAACCTTAAGCTTGATTCAGTCTTTTTCTGGATTTTCTGAGAGTGAATCACTTTTTACAAGGCTATGTCGCCATGGCAATTTATACTGCATGCCTAACTTGGACCAGGGCAGGTTTAATTCAGGACAAAGAGCTCATAGTCCAGTCAGGGTGAGCGTCAACCAATCAGGGACCCCTCCATGTAGGCTCTTGCACTGCTTCTCCAAAGAGGATCTTTCCCCTGGTTGGTTAAGGTCATTTAAAGTGTGTTAAGAATTTCTGGAAGTAGTAGCAGCAGTGAGAAGAACATAGCTAGCTAGTTAGTCCAGCCGAGTAGAAGAATGTGGACGCTATTTTCTGTTAAATACAATCTACAATTTCATTAAAACTACACTGAAATTAAACATTGGGAGCTTATACCATGTAAAGTACCAGTTAATTTCAGCAAGACATCTTCAGTCACTCAATTCACTTTCAGCAGAAGCAGCACTCACACTGGGTCGAGTGTGGTCTTGAGGCCATATATTTGAATGTACTATTACTATTCAGTTAAACTCAGCAAATAGAACCTTAGAAAGTATAGACTTTTCATGAAAATTGGCAGAAAAATTACATTTTTAGGTTTGTTACCTTTAAAAGAAAAATGTGTACTCATTTGGTCATTGGACCAACTGTAAAGCATTGGACCAAACATTTAAGTTGCTCAGTTGTTCAAAACATTCACCTTTATTGTCGATTCAAACCTTTTTGGACACCATGGAGGTAGATCCATGATTATGTGAGATATACTCTCAGCCTCATTTTTATGTAAATGGCATACTTAAACATTCACACCAGTGATGCACCATTGGTCAAGTCAGGAGAGATATGCAAACAAAGCTGGCTCATGTCTGCGAATGGTCAGAGTGCATTTGAACTCATAACGAAATATGAATTATTCATTTCACAATAATTTCTATAACTGTCAGTCCTGATTGCCAACTTGAGCCTCCATCGATCATGATGTACATATTACTTACAAATGTACATATGAATATTATAATATGATAATAGGATATCAAATGCTCAAACAGATGTCTCAGAAAAAGTAATATTAAGGGTTTACATAACTTTCCATTGGTCTAGAACCAAGGTGGTTTAAACTGATCACTTGTTGCTGTTTAATGTATTTTCCTATCATGTCTGGTCTTGTTTTTAAGCCCATTCTGTGATGAATTGTGTAATTAGAGCCACTCCTTATCAGTTACTAAAATTTGCAGAGCCGTGCAAATGTGATTGTAGGCCTTTAATTAGTGTAAGGAGTTCAGGCTGGGTTCTATTTTGCCTTATGGGCCAGCTGGTTGCCTGGTGGGCTTTGCCCGTGTGATCAGAACACCATCAGTTTGAATCCTAGCACCACTAGTGTCATCACTGAAGTACCTTTGAGAAGGTTTCATCCCCAGATGTTGCTCCCCAGGCGCCCCTTATTTGTGTCAGCCCCCTGCTTCACTTGGTGAATGGGTTAAATGCAGAGAAAGAATTTCACATTGTTCACATTGTGTGCTGTGGTGTTTTCTCGCAAGACTATAAGGGGTTACTTTACTTTATAATGCCTTGTATGCTCCTCTCCATCATAAATGTACATTAAAATATTTGTAGGCCAAAAAGGTCTCCAGATTGTAACTGAAAAAATGCATATAGATAACCACTGTGTTAATCACAAAATCCATGTTAATAACGAACCAAAACATTTCATTCAATAGAAGCGCTTTAAACTTCCTTCATGAACCATGTTAGGAATTTTGAGTGCGTAGAACCTTGAAAAGATTCAAAGAACATTTAAAAAATGGAACGCTTTTTAAGTAATTTAAAAGTTCCTTCTAGAACTTTTACATTATGAGGAGGTTCTTCACACACACAAGGTGATGTTTTGTTCATTATAAGGATCACTTGATCCATCACTGGTTCACTACAATAACTCTTGTTATTAAACAAGGACAAGTTTGTTTGATATTAAAAACAGACATTTTTGTGCTTGTTATTAAGTATACTTCCAGTAGTAGTGACCTGTCGAGGGTGTTTCCCGGCCATTTGTGGTGCTGGAATTGGCTCCAGCCCCACCCATGACCCTAGTTTGAATAAGTGGCTTAAATAATGAATAATGGACACACTTCCAGTGCATATACTCATTTACACATACAATGTCTTTTTGACTTTGTGCATAAGCAGTAACAAACTATGACATTTACTGGAAAAAAAGAAACCACAAATGAATTACATTAGTATATTGCTGCAAAGCTTAGTGACATCTATGGTAAGAACAAATACGCTTTGTGGTTCCATATGGCAGACCGTCTTCAAGTCAGGAGATTGTGTACACCTCCATCTATCTTCTCATCTTTCTTAAACAATTACATTAAAATTTCCTCCAACAATGTTGTGCCCCATCACTCTACTCATGTGTCCTTAGATGACATGAAACACCCGAAAACTGAAGCTCCCACCTGCATACTTCACTGAGGGTGTGGTACACACAATCCTTCTCTCTCCGCACATGATGAGCTGAATGTCACAATGGGATGCACCCATTCTGGAAAGGAGGTGCAGAAGCAGGCTTCCATCTTGTTTTCTTTCTCTTTATTTTGAAAATGCAAAACAAAGGGCACGATGTTCAAAAACATAAACTAAGGAGAATCCCAAACTATACACAAACCAGGAGTAAAGTGAGGGAGAACAGACAAAGGATAACCGAAACAGGATATTTCACACTTAAAGCCAATAAAACCAGAATACTGGACTATGTAACACACTTTGTCTGTTTAGTTTTAGGCCAGAAGTACATACACAACAGGTTTATCATGTTGGCAAGGTCACATTGGTTATTTTTGTCTACACAGTGCAGAAGTTACATCCACACTAGTGAAATGGATGCTGGCTGGCATTTTGAGAGCTAAAGTTATTCATAAGCACGAGCCTGCTTAATCCCCCCTCAGCCTCTGAGCCCCTGCCATTTTAAGCCTTATTGATTCTCCAATAACAACCCTCATATTTATCTCAAGGCCAAAGCCAATCAGGACTGTGACCTCTGTCACTAGTTGATAGTGGAAATCCGGCACTTATGATGAACTCTGTTTTTCTATTCCCCTCCTCATCAGGCGGCTGGTTTGGAGTCTGTAATCTTGGGAATGTTTTTCTGTCTATTCAGTGACTTGCCTCACCTGGACCAACAGGAGTGAAGCCTATCTAAAGGCTAATCTCAGTAACTCTAAACAAGCAGCAGTTAAGCCTATGCAATCACTTTCACCTCTGCTGGTGTTCTAGTGATCAAATACAATCAACATGGCAAGGCTCCAAAGCCTCATCAACTTTGGTTAAACTTTTCATGTGCCCCTAACTGGCAGCTGTTAAATGAGTTCAGCCTGAAAAGACGTATCTACAGACCTTCTTACATGCCCTTAATCTGTGGTTACTGGGGTTCTATTTCACCTTATAATGCATTGTATACTCATCTGCATCATAAATGTACATTAAAACGACATTATGCAAAAAGACTCTCTAAATTGTAAGTTAAAAAATGTGTCGGGCAGCATATTAATAACCACAGTAATAACCACAAAAACCACATTAATAACCAAGCAATAGAAGAGCTCTACGCTTCCTTCAACAACCATAAATTCAGATATATATCAATGATTATTCTGCTTATTCACAATTTGTTGTATAAGCAGTTTACTGTCAGCATCCTTCAGAGTAGAATGACTGGTATGCTTTACATTGGAAATCAGGAGTACAAACTGAAAAAATCTACATTTGTAGTTCCAACCCAAAACCAAAGAACAAAAACTGTGGACATGAAACAGTCATGCCTTCTTCCCAGGGCCATAGGTCTTCAATTACCTCAAGCCCACCCATGGAGACATTTTCAGAAAGTTCCACAATTCACCCCAGGTATAACAGCTATGGCTAATGGAGCCTACAGCAAGAGATTTGGCATTGATGGACCATCTGGCGAGGATCAGCTATAGGTGCATGTAGCAGCCTACCAATTCCATCACTTTCCTCATTCCTCAGCCAATGGGCCCATCTATCTTCCCCCTCCTGGTTTGTGCTCAAGAGGATTATGCTTAGTTTTCCAGGCCAGGAACCTTCTTCAGTTCTAGGTGAGCAGTGATGGTAAAGGGGGTGGGATGATTTGGCGGTTCCTGAAATACATTTCTACATTGTAGGTCAATGCAGATCTGTCAGCACAACATACCATCTGTTATCTTTCCCATCATACTTAACATTTGGTTGCTTATATATATCCAGAGCCTTCATCTTTGTTTCATTTTACTCATTAGTAGTTGGTGCAGTAAAATGGATCAGTATGTGAATCTAGAGCTTTCTGTTCTGCCTTTATTATGGGATGGACTGCCACCAAATTCCGACAAGTATTAAATGTAAATAAAATATTCTGTAAACCTGTTGTGAGTGCCTCAGTCGTCAGGATGTGTAATCGTAACAATTTTGTTTCATAACTTTCAGTGAGGTAGCTTTAAAAGGCATAAAAGTTAAACAACTGGTTCCCATCTTCTCCACTGTGAACAAAAATTTTGATATTTCATATTAATTCAATCTGACCACTTAATTATGCAGATTCAATGTTTTTTGGGTGGAATTTCTCTTTAACCAATGTTGGACATGCTCAGAAAAGCTTGTTGTGACATTGCAATATTGCAATATTGCAAAGCATCTAATTAAATACTTCATTTAAAAGTCATCTACTTAATATAATACTATTATTGTGTTATATTATTGGCACAGACCATTATTTAAACAGTCACAAATGTGCAATAGTAGTAAATGTGCATTTGTTGTCTTTTGTTCTTGTTTACACAATGAAAAATTGTAATCTGACAACTGAAGCCTTTGAAGCTGGTAATGTCAAGGCAGACTAAAATGCTGGATTTTTCTGGGTAACATAACATATATAAATAAATACGCTTCTCTGTAGTTTGCATTTAAAGGCATACAATAATGTAGTGCCCCACTGACTCTGGGGGTCAAAGCCTGTGAGCTTTCAAATAAACAAAAGTGAAGGCATGTTTTGGCAAAAGCCGACAGCAAAGCAATAACGGTGTCAAGGCCAACATGTGGAACTACTTATGGCTCAGGGAGGAAATTCCGGAATTCTGGAAGAGTGAGTGTGTGTGTGCTTGCATGTGTGTGTGTGTGTGTGTGTGTGTGTGTGTGTTTGTGTGTGTGTGTGTGTGTGTTTCGAGGGAGAGACCTCTCAGGAAGCAGTCCAGGAGTAATACCCCACATGCTAACCATTACCCTGGGCTTTATCAGAGTCTCCAAATTAGAGCCAAAAAGCTGAGCCATCAGGCAGGATTAATACACCTTGGCTTATATATGTGTGTGTGTGTGTGTGTGTGTTTGTCTGTGTATGTAAGCCAGGTGACTTTTAACCACCCATTGGAAAGCACATATCAGCACATAGGAAGCAGTTCAGAAACATAAGTTAAGGCCCATTAACTAATCAAACATGGGTGAATGGAACATTCTGTATTTGCATAGTTCATTACATAATATATGTAACAGAAGTGGCACAAGACATTCAACTTATGTAGTTCCATAGCTAAATGTGTTTTTCTTTTGTTTTTTTACACACATCTGTTTTCAGAAATAACAGTCTCATGTGATTTTCATTGGATTCATTCTTAATTCTGCCTGAGGCACAAATTGTAAACTTTAACGTTTGGGTGTAGAAGCAGAAGACATTTACATGTTATTTGGGTGGTGGGTCATTCTCAACCTTCTTGTGGTCCACCACGCAAATAATAGCCACTCACTGTGGGAGTCCTTTTTATACCTTTTGTGATGTCCGGGCCGTCATGGTGGACGAAGCGCGGACCTCACAGCTTTTTCAAAGGCAATATATAATTTTTTCATGAATTATAGTGCTAAATTATTAAGAAAAATAAAATTGACTAATTTTGTAGCATAAATATTAACAAAATGCAGCTATTTTTCCATATAAAGTATACCTATACATTTTATGGTACTGTTCAGAGAACGCAAAGAAAGCATGTCTTGGGATGGTGAAATACCTGCATTCAGCCTGAGGTTTGAAAATTGCCAATCCGAGAAAGCTATTTATTTTTCCTTGCTGCCGATTGGCTGCTGCCTCGTGACACATCTCTGGCAGCTGCAGTTCAGAATTCCCCCCGTGGAGCATCTCCAGTGTTCTTGTGATTTTTAGTTGGTTCTTCTTAAAGCCCTGTATTTTCATTATTGTAAATTAAATGAATTCATTACTGTATTTACCCTGCTTATACCTAAGAAAACGACAGCACATACCAAAGGAAACGTATGTGCATGAGTTACAGTGCAGTCTAACATCAGTATTTTACATTCTAGCACTGCGGAAGACAGCAGTTCAGTGTACACTGTACAGTACAGTTAACTTTACATTTTCTTTAAGAGTAATGTATTTAGCTGAGTTTAAAACTAATAAGGAGCTTTTTAACATCAGTGTTCCTTTTAACACAGTTACACAGTTACAGTTCAATTATTTCTGTAAATCTCATCTTAAACATTAAAGTAATCAAATCAAAAATAAAACCAAAACTATTTGCCCCTGCCAGGGCATTCACATTTTTATCTAGTTTGTTATAATAAAAAAAATCAAGCTCCCCTCCAGAGCATGTGGGGTGGAACCATTATAGCAGTTGTAAAGGGGGACCAACTCCATTAGAACATCTATGTATCTGAATGCAGTGTTATTAAATTCCCTGTTGGTGTAATGGTCAGTTGTCCCGTTACTTTTGTCCATGCAATGCTCTAGCTCTCTGCTGGTTTTCGTGTGGTTCGTGTGATCCCATTACTATATATAATATGCACAAAAAAGCAATGAATTTTCAAAGTAAAAGGATTTTTAAAAAACCTGCATTAATGCGTGTTAATTGTCACCGTTAATTAAATAATGCGTTACCGTGATAATAACACGTTAATGTGCCCAGCCCTAATATATATATACATATATACGTGTGTGTGTGTGTGTGTGTGTATTACTTTTATTATATATTTGTGAGCATTTGACTGGGAACAAGAAAGCTGGCTAGTAGAACAAAACACTATATCTTCATTCTATTAAGTTTGTTTAAGTGCAGAATACGGTAAAAACAAATAAAAACATAATTCATCACATATACATCTGTCACATAACATTAATGTCAAACTGACCACCCTATAGGCACTGTGTCATTGCATTATATAAACCAAAGGCATTCCTAAAACTGTCAAGTCTCCATTGTTGCCAAGAAGAGAATAATGAAGGAGGTGATGCTGCAGCTGAACTGAAGTACTGCTGCTTATTTGACAAAAGGTTCAAAGCATGTGCCTCTTATCACTGTGTACAGTACATATAGTTACATTAGATGCATAACAACAAAAATAAAATTAATTATAATAATCGTAATTCCATCTGAACTTCAACACACCCCAGTGTTTACCCCAAATCTGTCCAATTGACAAGATAAGCAAAAAATCTTACCTGTAGAGCCTTTAAATTACGCTGAGCAATTTAATTAATGCTAATTACTACCCACCATTGCCTACAGTCTGGTAACTTTGTCTCAACCCTTAGAATGCGAGCTGGAAGCGCAACAAGTTGTTATTATACAGCAAAACAACTCTTTTTATGGAATTTCCCCCTGCTCAAGGCTCAGACATTATGCGGAACTCTGTTTGGTGTTATTCTGTCAGGTAGAACCAAATTAATTTTAATTAAAAAAGCATGTAATAATAACAACTGCTACTGGGCTTTTAAAAATGCCCCTAAAAACAAAAATAAATGGTGAGCATGTAAGAGCAAATACCTGTTTTAGACTGTTTTAGACCACTTTTATTTTTTGAAGGTTTAACTGATCAAAAATACCATATCAGACACAGTTTCTTTAACCACTGTGTGAGGTTTATGGGAGCAGTTTCCAATGTAATAGGGCAATGCTGTTTCCTTAGCACTTCCTGACTGACTGTTTCATTATAAGCTCAAATAAAGGACTTTATATGTGTGCACGCATGTGTGGGGGTGTGTTATGATAGGCATTTCACATCATGCCAAAAGTGATGCTTTCCCTCGCAGCCATTCTCATTAGCATTTCCATCTCGGAGACAGCAGATTTCCATATGTCTGTCAGTCAAGAAGTAGAACACGCAACAAGGACCTCATCAGGCAGCCAGTCGGCTGCCATGATTACTCCATATTTTCCATGCAGTTTCCATGCAGTTGCCACAGGTCTGATCCCCTGTCAATGTTTGATTGACTCAAACATGTCACCGAAACATTGTTATTTCAAAGTCAAGGCTAAAAAATACCCTTATATTAGCATCTGACAGGGCTAAGAAAGACTATGAGTAGAAACAATATGGAGGGATGTTATCAAAGATTTTTTGCTTGCATTATATGACTAGGCAAAAGGCTAAAGAGTTTCGTAGGTCTGTGCTTTCTTATGTGACTCTTTTGAAGGGTTGGAGAAAGCTATTATGTGATAGTAGATAAGGAAAGCAAAGACACAGACACCAGAGTAGCGACACACACTCATATGCCCTTGAACTGTGCACTGAAGTCGGTGTATAGGAGCAAACAAGTACATGTACAAGCCGAAAGTAACAATTAAAGGAGCTTTTAAGATATTAATCACCGTAGCGACGAAGCCCGGACGTCACAGTCAGCTGTACTCATTTACGTTTACAGCATTTATCAGCAGCTTTTATCCAAAGTGACTTCCATTCCCGAACTACAGGGGGCAGTCTCCCTGGAGCAACTTGGGGTTAAAGGTCTTGCTCAGGAACCCAGTGGTGCTATTCTGAAGGTAGGACTCGAACCCATGACTTCTTGGTCCAGAGGCAAGAATCCTACCCACTAGGTAGGATAGAATTTTGTTTTGTTCTTCTTAAAGCCTTGTATTTTTATTACTGTAGATTAAATAAATGTATACTGAAAATTAAATAAATACATTTTGGGAGCATATTTGGGGGCAAATTTAGGGTTTACACTATAAAAACAGGCTTTTTTTTAACCACATCACAACAACGCATTTTTTCACTATACGCCGGTGCTCTTGGAACGTAACCCCCGTGATACGCAGAGGGTTACTGTATATGTGTATTTTCTAAAAATTTCTTACAATTTCCAGCTTTTTTAGCAATTTTGGCCCGTTAAGAAATTTTTCAAAATTAGCACAGTTTGAAATGCAACCAGTAGATGGCCTCAGTCTGCACATTCCTACCTACTAATTAAGGTTTTATTTTTACTCAAACTAAATAGTTCTCGATATTTACAAAACTTTGGTTACCATTTATCCAAACATGTTAAAATGGAATGCTAAGCTAATGATAAAATCCAGGGCAGTCAGCTTTTCTGCACCTTTTGTCTTATGTTTGGTGGAATATGTTATGTTTTATGAATTTGTATAGTATGGAGCCAGCATCATTAAGCCAGTTTGTTCTGAGGCCTGTTTGGCCATTGTGCTCTGTGGTATCTGCACAATGTGAAAGACCCATGCAGCAGACCTTGTGTAGCTTGTCTCTATGGCAACACTGACGTCGACTGTTTAACAAGAAGAGATTCAGTAATTTGTGAACCAAAAAGAATGTGGTTTCATTAAAATAGATTGAGAAGAAATATATCTGAAAGTGAAGTCTGCAGTGAAGGTTGGAGAAACCTTCTTAGCTCTGGTGTACAATGGCCACTCCAACGCACATTCAGGCCAACATGTCACGGCTCATGTATAATCTTACATTTAATAACATTCAATCAAAATTCTCACTTCATTACAAACTCTGGGCATATATACAAATTATCCGACAAGGTGGGAGAAAAGGACCAAACATTCTTGTCACCGATCTCTATCATTCGGTCCTAATGAGTGCTAATCTATCTATCTATCTATCTATATAGGTGTTTTGGTTTTTGTGACATCATAAAGACAGTGAGCTCAAAAAAGGTGCATTTTAAGTTCCATATTTTCCATTTGTGGATGGGAGTTATTGGTCTGGGGTTTTTTTTTCATTTTCCATACTGTGTTAAACTCTTATTTAAAAAATATGTGGAAAATCCTGGTTTCCATTAAATAGGAATTTAAAGCATCGAACACTGCATTTCTATTTGGTAGGCCAAGAGCAATAGGTCAGTAGCTTCTGGAACCAACAAATTTCCATATCTTCCTAAATGTCAAATCAGAGAGGCTCCCGAGAGCAACTTTTTATGAGTTGTGTGGACTTAAATGCTCTCCCCTGATTTCCTTTTCCTCTTTGTTGTTTATCATCAGTCATCTGCTTTGTCTGATAAAGTGCATATTGGCCGTGCCAAGGGACATAATTTCCAGCCAAATGTTTCCCCCTCCCCCCACAAATACCCCAGGACCCTTAAGGTAAAGGCACCACATGGCCGAATGGCTTATATTGTTTCCTGGGGCGTTCCTAACTGAATTTTCCTCTTATCTGCAAAAGCTATGAATTATTCACGACCGTAATCTTATTTGAATGGCTGTGAGGGAGGTAAATAATTAATGCAATGAATTTGTCTCCTCATTTTGGCTGCTTTATTCACTATGTTTTCAAGATCATAGCGATGATTAAAAAAGGAGTGACTTGTATTTGATTAGTCCTCTTCATCACAAGATGGACCGATTGAGATTCTGTTCCAATTTCTACTGTTTCCCTCTGTTGCTAAATGCTAAATGCCGAATGCCGTAAATGTAAATGTTGCTAACTGCTGCTAAGTCATTATTAAAGAAAACAACTGCTCATTACTTCGTGTAGCATATATTCATGTATTTTTTTAATGATGAAGATATTACACCCCTAGTCTGTACGTATAGGCTTTAGTTTGGCAGTAGGGCCCCACGGTGGCGCAATGGGTAGCCTCACACTTCCAGAGTTGGTAGTGTGCGTCTCCTCTGGGGTCTCCAGTTTCTCTCAGTCCAAAGACATGCATGTCAGGTGAATCAGGGATTCTAAATTGACCATAGGTGTGAGTGTGTGAGTGATTGGTGTGTGTGTGTGTGTGTGTGTGTGTGTGTGTGTGTGTGTGTGTGTGTGTGTGTGTGTGTGTGTGTGTGTG
>JBBJLS010007084.1:0-16170 GCA_037577275.1 Bryconaethiops microstoma
TTACAGTCATTAGTTACAGAGACAGTCTTAGTCATTAGTTACAGGGACAGTCTTAGTCATTAGTTACAGGGACAGTCCCCCTGGAGACACTGAGGGTTACGTTCTTGCTCAAGGACACAATGGTAAAAAGTGCGGGGGTTTGGACCTGCGACTTTGTGCTCATTGGCTTCACAGGTAAGTGTTTTTTTCTCTGCTAGAACCACAACCACCCCTAATCTTAACCTCAGGTCAAAGTCTAAACCTAGCCGTAGTCTCAGCCTCATACAGAGTCTAACTCTAAGCCTAACCCGGTGTCTTACAGGTTCATTACAGATTCAGTGGACCAGGCCAGGCTAATCTAACTGCAACTCTTTCACTACTAATACTCTTATTTTTCCCAGCACATTCCCAGCACAAGTTCTCACTGGGTTTTAAATTGTACCTGGATTTCACTTCATGTGGCGTCTTGCATTGTCATGTTGGAATATGTTTGTTATGGTTTATAGCGATAAAACAGGATAGTTGGGACACTTTCTAAAAATGCAATAAAAACTAAAATCTGTAATTTTGTAATTCACTTGAACCTTTATTTAACAGGCAAAAGGACAAAGAAAAGATTTTCAGTGTTTTCACTGACAAATTTAATTCTGTTTGGTAAACATAAACAAATTTAGAAATTGATGCCCGCAACACACTCCAGAAAAGTCGGGACAGAGGCAAGATTACAGCTGGGTCACATCTACTTTTCTTTAATAACACTTTGGGAACTGAAGAAACTAATTGTTGCAGTTTTGCAAGTGGAATTTTTTCCCTATTTTTGCTGTATACAAGACTTGAGCTGCTCAACAGTCCATGGTCGGCGTTTTCTAAATCCCTTCAGACGTTTTCAGTTGGAGACAGATCTGGACTTCAGGCTCTCTCTGTCTACGAAGCCACACCTCTGTACTTTGTGCAGAATGAGGCCTGGCACTGTCCTGCTGTCCTTGTCTTGATGGAAGCCATAGGCATTGATGCCCACCACCATCTGGATGGTCACGTAGAATCTGACATCAATTTTCCCAAAAACAAGCTTTATCGTGGACTCATCTGACCACAGAACAAACTTCTACTGTCTTTCGGTCCATCTCAGATGAGCTTGGGCACAGAGAACTCACCGGCGTTTTGGCACAAAACTGAAATGGGGTGGAGGTCTAGTGGGTAGGATACTTGTCTCTGGACCAAGAGGTCATGGGTTCAAATCCTACCTTCAGCACCACCACTGGGTTCCTGAGCAAGACCCTTAACCCCCAGTTGCTCCAGGGAGACTGTGAGACTGCCCCCTGTAGGTAGGGAATGGAAGTCGCTTTGGATAAAAACATCTGCTAATTGCCATGAATGTAAATATATTGCTCAGTTTACTGTAACAAACCTCCCCACAGCCTTTTTCATTCAGGGGAGGTTTGTTACAGTACAACCAATGTTACAAAGCAGCTTTACAGAATCCAGGTCCAAGTTCCTAATGAGGAACGGAGGGAAGATAAAACTTTGGGAGGAACCAAGACTCAAAAGGGAAAGCCGTCCTCCTTCATGTACAGACTTGGCGTCTGTTTATGGCTGACAGAGTAGGTCCAGTTAGGACCTAGTAGTAGTAATTAGAAGTGTGAGGAGTAGTTTGAGAGTCTCCAGTCCACAGGAACAGGAACAACAGTCTCCGCCAAAGCTTTGAGCAGTAAATCCCCTCGGATGGAGGAGTAGGAGCACGCGTGGGCAGCCGAACTAGTGTTGGACACTTGGGCAAGATCCGGGATGGGCTGCTGACCCAGAGCCCTGCTGGTGGTTAAGCTAGATGGATGGACAGCAGTTCCCACTGGAGAAGACAGGACAAAGGAAGGGACAGAAGACAAATAGAAAACAGAGTTAGTTCTTTTTCAGTTTACAGGGTATAATTTATAACTGTAAGGAGTGCAAGTTGAGTCTCTGACATGCCTCGCTGTAGCAGCCTAGCTAGAAAGGGCGGAGTTGAGGGGTGTGACAGACTTCAGAATTCACAATTTAAATGAATGTGACGTGTCAGTTTCTCGGGTTACTATACATTTCTATGCCCATAAGCTCCCATCCCTACACCCTTCATTTAACAGGATACGTTAATTGCAGAAAGCCCAAGTGAACAAGCAGATTTTCAGCCTCCACTTAAAAACCGAGACTGTGTCTGAGTCTCAAACATTAAAGGGTATTCCAGAGCCGAGGCTCTGCTGTAGCTTTCTTAATCCTGGGACTGGGGGATGGAAAGCACCTTTAGGGTTCGTACAAGAGATCAGATCACAGAGGAATTTGGAGGTGAGGTCATTCAGATCTTTATTTGTCAGTAGTAGAATTCTATAATCAATACGATATTTGATTGAAAGATGTTTAACCGTTTTGAAGAAGTTTATTTCGGTTCCTGACAGCATTACAGTAATCCAGTCTGTAAAAAAGCCATTAAGTGATTTTTCTGAAGAAAAGCTATTTCAGTGATGTTTTAGTGTCTGTATGTACATTGAGGGATGGATCTGAGGCGACTACACCTGAGGGGCTGGAGATACTGTCAGCATCAGCATGGCTTTAGCTATTAGCTAAAGTGATATTTCTCAAGATTAAAGCAATTTTATTAACATTTTACACAGTTTATAGTACGAATGCACAGTTTGGCCACACAATGCATTTGGAGTTTAGTGAGAAAATATCCATGAATTTTACAGCAAAACATTTATTTTCATTTAGCAACTGAGATATTTTCACTTCCTTGGTTTGTTAATTTGTAAATTCTAGTAAAAATGTAATAACCAGAAACGTGTGTGTGTGTGTGAGTATGAATGAGTGAGTGTGAATGAGTGAGTGTGTGTGTGTGTGTGTGTGTGTGTGTGTGTGTGAGAGTTTGTGTGTATGAGTGTGTGTGTATGAGTGTGTGTGTGTGCGAGTCTGTGTGCGAGTCTGTGTGTGAGTCTGTGTGTGAGTTGGTGTGTGTATATGGTATGTGTATCGTGTGTGTGTGTGTGTGTGTGTGTGTGTGCATGTGTATGGTGTGTGTGTGATTGTCTGTGACTGTGAGTGATTGTGAGTGATTGGGAGTGTGTGTGAGATTAACGGTGTGTGTGATTGTGAGTGAGTGTGAGTGAGTGTGAGTGTGTGTGAGAGTGTGTGTGTGTGTGAGATTAACGGTGTGTGTGATGATGTGTAACAGGAATTCCGCCGCGCCGGACTCAGAAGATTCTCTCAGTCTGGGTGGACGCTGCTCCTCCAGCGACTCCATTAAAGCGTCCAGCGGCGAGACGTCTCCCTACGAGAACTCCTCCCCCGTCCCCCCACAGTGGCTGCCTGCAGGGGACAGGGGCGTCCAGCTGAGTCCAGAGAGACTGCCCCCTGCTGGACACATCAGGATTCCCTCACCACGTCCACTCCCTCAGCCTGGTGAGTCTGATTACTACACACATGTAAAGTCCAAAATATAAATATAGTATCTATATTTAAACATGTTTTTAATTTCACACTATTTCAAAACACCAGCTGTCCTTTACACTGTGTGCTCAGCAGAAATGTACCAGTACTGGAAAGTTATGTTATTGGTCTCATGCTGTAAAATAACTGTATCAGAGGTAAAATAACATGTTAGACTAAATTTATCGTTAAAAAAATAATCGTTAAAAAAAAATATCAGCCCCTATCCCTCCTATACTGAAATATGAAGCATCATAAAGTATCATAGAGGACTTATTAGCCCCCTACCCTTCCTGTAGTCTGTCAGAATGGCTTGAAGGACTATATAATGATTATATTACAGAGCACTTATTTATGTCATTTGCCAGTGTTTCCACAGTCCATGTTTGTGCTCTGATACTGACGCTGTTCTGTTTCTCAGCTGAGGCCGTTTGTGATTCGGGCAGTATGTGGGGAACCTGGCACGCGACGCTAAAGAAAGGGTTTAATGATCATCAGCAGAAACTCTCAGGTAAATAAGCTGATTAAAATGATAAAGGTCTATCAATCTCCCACCCCACACTGTCAGACGTGTTTGGTGTCTGAAGTTTGCGTCTATAGGTTTTAGCACTGGAGTAACAAGGCTAATGTATATAATATAAGTAATATAAGTATAAGTATTAATATAGATTTAATCTTATTTTATATTCTGCAATTTAGGCTCTAATGGACTTCTACTGGATTCAGTGTTTTCCGGGTCGTCAGAAGATGTTCACAGCAACATGAAGAGGCGTGTCTGTCGTACGCACACCTGTCCGGCCGAGGCCGAGGGTAGACCACACCCCCCCGTCACACGCGCCCACAGCAGCCCTGTGAGTGACATCGGACGCGGCCAATTGCGGCACAGTCTCGTATCGTTGCCTTGGGAACTGCGGAGTACAGCGAGGACAAGCCTATCGGACGAGACACGACTGGCCGTGACCGCCGGCCCACTCTCGGCCAGGCCACCTCCACCGTATCGCGGCCCAAAGAGAACACCAGCCTCACCGCGGCCGTCAGGAACGCAGCACCACGGTGCCCACACTGACAGCCAGGGGGCAGCGCCGCTCCCCAAGGACATTACAGACCCTGCGGCTAGAGAGCAGGACTCGCAAAGAGACAAGTGGCAGGTGTGGCAGCTCTTATCACCGGACAACTTCGACACATTACCAGAAACACTGGTGTGAGATCTTCATCTTCTGTTCGATAACAGAGATGCCAGAGAGAGCGCCCTCTTGTGGCCAGTGTCAAAATATTGGCTCTCCAAAGACGATGGACATTATTTTCTTCTCGCACTTTTGTACAATTTACTCTGTCTTCGTAGATTTTTATTTCCTCATTTCACGTTATTGATCATCATTCATTCATTCATTCATTCATTCATTCATTCGTTTATTCATTTTGTCGCTCTGTTTAACTTAAACAAGACTTCTGCTGCTCATGTATGTCTTGCCGTGATTCCATACAGATGCTTTCTTTCATTCCTGTCTTCTGTCTCTGTGATCTGTGAAATCTGATGAAAGTCTTTAGTTCACGACTCTCAAGTGAAATCCACATTCTGCTGGGCAGTTTCACACAGATGTTATGAGTAAATAACTGGCTGCTGTAAAAAAAAAAAAGGGCAACAATTGATCTGAACTTGTCTGAAATGTTTTCTGTGTTATTTTCTAAACACTCCTCCACACCTGGATCTTCAGATCCTTTATCGTCCACATTCTACTGCACTTACACTGCGTTTATTCTGGATGTCATGGAGGTCAATGAAAGTATTTCACTCTTGAAGGAAACCACAGAAACAAAAAAAAGCATTCCAAGTCTAAATCAAGTGTTTCTGGAAAAAACTACCTGACCTGTGGCGTGTGGCACAACTTTATGGGTTTGTCTTTTAATTACATTGTCTGTGAGGTTTTATTCACCAAAAACATTCATTTCCACATGATTTTCTAGCCTCAGAATCAAATAACCTGTTTCTGTTACTGTGCCTTTAAGGCTTATTTATGTAAATTGTCTCTGTTCTGACTGCCCGGTACTGTGCCCGGTACTGTGCCCGGTACTGTGCCCGGTACTGTGCCCGGTACTGTGCCCGGTCTGTGGGTCCAAACTGCTGTAAGCTGAATAGGCACATATAAATGTATTTTTGTGACATCACAAAAACAGTGAATTCATAATGAACTGTTTTGCAAGTTAGTTACCATATATGGTGGGAGTGAGTGGAACATTCTGTTTCCTTAAAACTAAAAACCAAAAAAACATGCAAATATGCAGCACTCAACCCACCACAGGGCTGCACTGACCCCAGATATGGTGAATCAACTTTTTAGAATATAAAAAAGTAGTAGTTGGTAGTTTGGTAGTGTTGCCAAACAATCAGTGCTCAGCACCAAAAAAACCCATTCAGTCAGCACACAGTAGCCAGAACCAGCTGAATCATATGAGCAGGGAACCCCAAACACAGAGGACTGCAATGTAATGGTGGACCACAAGAGGGAAACATTGTAAAACTTATGGAGCACATCCAGACTCACCACATGACCTGCAGTAAGGTGAACCTGATTTACAAAATTACAGAAAAGCACCAGGTTACAGGATTAATATTTTATTTAATTGTATTTATTAACACTTATAGTCAAGTGTGAACACACCACAATGTAAACAGTGTGGAATTCTTTCTCTGCATTTAACCCATTCACCAAGTGAAGCAGTGGGCTGCCTCCAACGAGGGGCGCAGAGTTTGGGGGCGGTACCGTCCTCAAGGGAACCTCAGTGGTGACACTAGCAATTGGGATTCAAACCAACAACCTTCTGATTGCAGGGCCAGCACCCTAACCACTAGGCCATTTAATTTAATTATGATTAACTGCATTCTTGCTCTGTTTTACTTGATAATCTTCACCAAATGGAGTCTGATGTCCTAAATCTTCTTCTGAACAGGTGTGCAGATCTCACCTGTCGTACTCAAAGAAACATTATAAATTGATGACACTGAAGAATGTGTAGAAGCTCCACCCCGACACATCTGACAGAAACAGACTTTTTTTTTTTATCAATAACTGATTTGTCTTTAATAATCTATATAATCATTATAAATAATTTAATAATCTGTTACTGGTCTGTTACATTTTAAGTCACTCTAGAGGTCACAAGTTTTCTCCAGTTGTAAGATGTGATCATTTTGTCTGTGGAGCAGGGGATCATCATTTTGATTAAACGATGAAGACACTGCGTGTTTGGGTACTGCAGCACCTCTCCTGCGTATGGTTGTGTACATGAGCCTCATACCCATGGCCAAAACTAAAGAACGCCCAAACAAGCCTCAGCCGATCGACTGGGGAGTTTATTTCTGAAATATTATTTCAATACTGACATCTGTGGTTTTATGAAAGATCCCAGATCTCCAGCTGGAGTTCCTGAGCTAAACTGGACGCTTCTCTTCACCACCGCAACCCCCGCCCCCATTTTTCCTTTCTTCTCTTTTCCTTTCTACACTCCCTCTTCTTATTCCCCTCAGACTCGACTACACAACAAAACAGTGTCTCAGAATGTCCTCACGGAAGGATCAAGAGCACAAGAATTTCATCTTCAGATATTCTCCTTAGAAGGTATTCTCAGGTCACCTGAGAACCTGTAGGCTGTTTTTGGCTCCTGTGGTCTGAGCTCCAGTCAGGAGGAACGAAGCTCCTCAGCGCTGACCAGTGGAGTTCTCTGGAGCGATGGAGCTCCATTCAGCACCTTGGGGTGAGCTGCAGTGGAGTTTGTGGTCCAGAACTGATCACTCAACTTTAATACCTGACATCACTAATGCTTTCAGGGATGCATTCAAATCCTCAAAGCAATGTTCATGACCTCACCAGGGCATCCTGGTTTAATATGGTTTAATACCTCTGATTTAAAATGGGTGAATTTGCTGTAAGTTACATTTATGACATAATTGGAGGCAAGAAGAAACTAGTTGCTCCTCAGTTTCTCCACAGAGCTTTTTACACTATTCTGGAAAGTACAATTCTAACAAACCTTTAAGGTTTGAACACTTAACAGAGATAAACCCTCCCACCACCCCCCACAACCACCACAACCACCACAACCACCACAACCACCACAACCACTAGCCAGGCCTATTGGGAAATTTCTGGGTGTTTTCTCCACAGACTGCACACCCTGAGAGATGAGAAACTGTAAAACAGCTGTAGTGTGGGAGCGGCTTCAGATGGAAGAGGCGCTAATTGCAGGTGGAGGAACAGAAGGGAAATTCCTTCCAATTGGGTCCAGGCCAGCTTTCGGGAACAGTCACAGCTTGGGAATGCTGATCAGATTTGCATTCATGAACTCATAAAGTTTGAGGCCTTTGAACATTGATGAAGCATATCTAAGGAAACAAACCAAGCCTATAATATCTAGTTATGGCTGTGATATCTAAATGCAACCACTTAACCACTGAACATATGGTATCTAAGGTCCACCTCTGAACCTATGGTGTCTTAGGGCAGCAGCCAAACCTAGGGTACCTGAAGGTAACCCTCAAACCTATGGTACCTATGGGCAAAGACTTAACCACAGAACCTATGATATCTAAGGACAACCACAGAGCTTATGGTATCTAAGACCAACCGCGATATCTAGGGGCACCCACTAAACCTGTAGTATCTAACTACTAAACTGAATGTTTCTAAGGGTAATGTTTCTAAGAGACTTTTCTCTGTACTGAATTTAGCTCAGGTGTACCTTTACAATGTGGCCTGTTTGCTGGATAAGAGAATCTGCTGAAAATGTAAATGAACACCAAACAAACCCACAGGAGAACCCTGTTCTGCAGATGACACAGAGTGAGCCAACCATTGCCAATGCCGCTAAACAGCTTTGCTTTTGGCAAATGAAAACAGTGAACTAAAGCAAACAGTGATCTAGAACTCTTGACCTGATGGATGTTCCAGTCTCGCTGTGTTCTTTGCTTGTCCTGAACAGCGCCACACCTAACACGAAGGTTCAGAATGGTGCGGCGGGAGGACAAATGCCTGAAGCATCAAGCACTGTCTCTCACTCCCACTGTCTCCTGTGCAAACCTGCACTGGGCTGCCGAGTCAGGAAGGTATGTGTGATAAACACACCCTTTAAGTCCCTGCTGAAAACTCTGGGCTCCAGACAGACACGCACCATCATCTGTTCCTCATCCACCAAGACATCTTTGCATCTCAGAACCATGGGGAAGCAGGTAGAGCTCTTTCTGCATGCTTCACACCGCCTCAAACCAGAGCCTGTAGGGAGACTTCACACCAGTCCTGACAGCCTGTTTTGGTTTAGTGTGGGGGATTACGTCTCTACATCTCATGACGTTATATCTCTCCATAGAAGCTGGTAGAGCTCTTTCTGCATGCTTTACACCGCCTCCAACTGCGGTGTGCACAAGATCTGTAATGTTCAGTACCAGGCGAGGTCTGTAATGTTCAACACAAACAGGGACCAGTGATGTTCAGTACTGCACAGGGTCTCTAATGTTCAGTATCGGCTGAGATCTGGAAATGGTCAGTACCGGAAAAGTTCTAAACATTCAATACTGGTCATGGTCTGTAATGTTCAGTACTGGGTGAGATCTGTTATGTTTAGCACAAGGCAAAATCTAAACATTCAATACTGGTCAGGGTGTTTAATGTTCAGTACTGAGGGAGATCTGTAATGTTCAGTACGGCGAGATCTGTAATGTTCAGTACTGGGTGAGATCTGTAATGTTCAGTACCAGGCAATGTCTGTTATGTTTAGCATAAGGCAAAATTTAAACATTCAATACTGGTCATGGTCTGTAATATTCAGTACCATGGGAGATCTGTTATGTTCAGTATCAGATGAAGTCTGTAATTTTCAGTACTGGGCAAAATCTGTAATGTTCAGTACTCTGTGAGATCTAAATGTTCAGTACTAGGCAAGGTCTGTAATATTCAGTACTGGGCGAGATCCATAACGCTCAGTACCATGCGAGATCTTAAATCATCAGTACCATGCGAGATCTGTAATGTTCAGTACTGGGCGAAATCTGTAATCAACAGTACCATGCGAGATTTGTAATGTTCAGTACTGGGCGAAATCTGTAATGTTCAGTACTGGCCGAGATCTGTAATGTTCAGTACCATGCGAGATCTGTAATGTTCAGTACTGGGCGAGATCTGTAATGTTCAGTACTGGCCGAGATCTGTAATGTTCAGTACTGGGCGAGATCTGTAATGTTCAGTACTGGGCGAGATCTGTAATGTTCAGTACTGGGCGAGATCTGTAATGTTCAGTATGGGGAGAGTGGAGTCTTGAATAGACATGAAAATTAATTTAAGGTTCTAAATCTTATTAGTTTAACATGGATACTTTACCTAGACCTAAGAAAGTAGCTGGAAGTTCAGTTAGGCCAAACTGGGATGAGGATCTGGATTCAGTTCTAGGACAGAACACAGTTGGTTAGCACTGTTGGTAAGCAAAGCATTTGAAGCTGGCTGCAGGTCAGGAGCTCAGCCTGAAGCAAGAATGTAACAAGCTCTTTTCCACAGACCAGCAGGAATGGCTGAGGGTTTTTAAGGGAATATTAAAAAAAACAACAGTGCTTGGCTACGGCCTATGGTGGAAACCAAACATATTCGTCCTACTTTCACAGAAGCTTTTTTCCAGAGCAGTTCTTGGCAGTCATAAAAACTGCATTCCTGTGACAGTTGTGCTCTGTTCTCTTTATCAAGTGAATGAAGTTAGATTGGTGTTCTTCAATAGAGCCTGTAGGGCAACTTCACACGAGTCCTGACAGCCTGTTTTGGTTCAGTGGGGGGGGGTTACGTCTCTACATCTCATGACATTATATCTCTCCATATTTTAGAGGCAAAATCAGTTCCAGGTCAGTGGATGGCGCCTCCTTTTCCAGCTGAGCAACCTGCACTTCCTATACATGTTATTCCTCTTAATTATGTCATGTGGTGGTGGAAACACACAATAAAATAAATGGAAATATTCAAAAGTAATATAGATATAGAGTTGAGCAAGACCCTTAACCCCCAGTTGCTCCAGGGAGACTGCCCCCTGTAGTTAGGGAATGGAATGGAAGTCGCTTTGGATAAAAGCGTCTGCTAAATGCCGTAAATGTAAATGTAAATGTAAGTTGTACCATAGAGATTACAGAACACCCCTGAGACTAAAGTGTGCTGGTTTTGTCATAATTGGTGGGGTATGAGATTACTTGTCGGATACATTAGCCTTGTAGCTCCAGCGGTAAAAACAAAAGAGGACGCATTGAATAGTAAACAGAAATTTCTACATTAGTGTGTTAATCCATGCTGCTCTGCTGAGAAGATCCATCTGTCTGGGAAATTTCTGGTTAACTGCTTTGGCCTCACCAAAAAGCAGGACTCCCCTTTGATTCACCATTTGTCTTGTCCCGGGTCTGGCCCTGTAGTTAATGTCAGCAGAGTCCATGAGGTTACCCCCCAGGTTCTGGGCGGGGCTACACCGTCTGGGTGACGGGGTTCGGCTCCGTGTTCAGTTCTCCATGTGCCTTAGGCTGGGGATCCACCTCCAAATGACCACTCGCTCCCGGCGGACTTCAGACCGCAACTCATGTAAGTTCTGCTGTATCTCTGGCCGGTCTGTGTTTGACTTTCACTGCTGACCTACTTCTTCTGATGCCTGTTGAGATGATGGCCGTGTGCCTCAGTGTGGGCCGTTATTGTTTTATGGAGCTTGGCTGCCGTGTTGTTTCAGTCTGGTGAGCGCATACCGGGCCAGTCTGGGGGTCTTCACCACTGTGGACTGGGTTTGGTTTGCTTGCAGCTTGTCATTGTTCTGATTGGATTGTTTGTTAGGCCCATTATATTATATTATATTGTATTATATTGTATTATATTATATTATATTATATTATATTATATTATGACATAACTGCTGCCAATTCATAGTCTACACATTTTGCTGAATATTGATGTGCTTGGGATGCTGCATATTACTGAAAAAGACAGTCATTCTAAATCAGCCAGTGATGTTCTGGTACAGAAATCTGTTCTTCCTGCAAAAGACACAGCGTACTTTAGTGATAAGGAGTAAATAGGAGACTGAGACAGGAACAGTAAACTGTAAACACGTATTTAATAACTTTTTAATTTAAGGACTTTATATCACATGAATAGCATATTTATATTATGATAAACCTTTAGTTTTTAATAAGCCTAATGTCAGTATTCATAAGATGATTTATATCAAGATATTGACCCAGTCCGCATGGACACCTGTCCCCATTATAACACTGTAGTGAGGCATCATTCCCACTCCATCATCAGTTTCATTGCAAGGTTGGAACAGATGTCAATCGTTTTAGATTAAGGGCCTTTAGGTCAATACAGTGTCGTCCTGTGAGTACTGACATAAGCTGTTCAAGAATACTGAGATGTTTAGATGCATTATTCAGTGTTTCAGGTTATAAAGTCCACATGAAGGCAGCCTTCGAATGAAGTGCTAATGAAACTGGAGTACGTTGCTTTATGAGCTCCACCTATGCACTCTTACTAAAAATGTATTATTTGTTTAGCTATTGTAGTCAGAAACTGACCCTCTGGAACAGAGGTGTGGGTGCATCACATGGCCAAGGACAGCATGGGCTCTCGTTATCAGCAAATGTCTGTGTGCACCACCTGCAATATAGGACTACTGATATCTGCTATTATTACTAGCAGGACATAGCAGGAAATAGAAAAGTCATGAATTAAAGAGAAAAAAAACAACAGAGCTTTCCAAACTTCCCACATCTTTCATTTTAAAGACTTTTTGAGAGTCACAAGGTGCTAAAGAAAGCATCCAGGCTGCATGTGAGTAAGAATTAACTACAGCTGTAAAATGGCTGTAAGGGCTTCAAAAACTTCCTGTAAACGGAGCAGTTCAGCAAAAATTCTCAATGTCCCTCCATTTTGTCCCCCTTGCCTTAAATGGTGCAGCACCAACAGTCCTCAGGCCTCTGCTGCACCATTTCAAGTGGAATAAAAAATGTGGAAAAAAAACCTTGGGGCCTCAAAGTGTGTGGAGATGTTCAGTAATGTCTAATAGACTCGTTTATGTGATTTCTGACACTGTAATGGCACCACTAAGCAGAAGCTCCTTCAGGTCACCACCTGATTCGGGTCTCTCTTCTGGGTTTAATGCAATAGTGTACTGTGCCCAACCTTAGCCAATCTAGTTCGGTTAAATAGAGCTCTTGGAGGAGCAGCACAGGTGATTGGCTGTTGTATAGAAGCTAATTTATTTGCAAACTACTTCCCATATAAATAATCGGACGAGCTGGTGACTCATTTGAGTACCAAGTGTGAATGAAACTCTGATCAGGTTCCAGTACAGCTACCAGGCCCATGTGTGTCTATAGCAGACTCTTATAAACATATACAAGCCAAGGCAAGGCTCTGTATTTTCTGGTGGTCCAGGGGTGAAGGTCACTAGACTGCCCTGTAGAACGGTCCACTGCCGCCCCGGTTAACAGTACGTCCAGTCTTAAAGTTCTCCGCAGGAATTGCGTGACAGATCAGGAACGACAGGGCAGTTCATAGCAAAGCGGCTGAAGCTCAGACTTGAATAGGACAGCAGGGGTCAGTAGAGGTCAGACTGAAAGGCCCATCCTTGTGGACGCTGTGAGAGACACAATTAGTTTTAAAACTAATTGTGTTTTGTTTTTCTCTTTTCCCCTTTTGACTGCAGAGAACAAAAGTTGACCATTGTGTGTGTCTGTGAGTCTGTGTGTTCATGTGTGTGTGTGTGTGTGTGTGTGTGAGTTTGTTTGTGTGAAAGACAGAAATGGGATTAATGTTACAAATGCCAAGATATTCCACGATGCACCCGACTGACATCATGGTAATGTTGGCCATGAGCTCTCACCGCCTGCCAACCTTCCACAACACGAACACGCACACACACACACACACACACACACACACACACACACACACACACACACACACACACACACACACACACACACACCTCTTAGCGGGTAGTCCTGCTTCAAAGCCTTTTTAGTTCCATGTGCGGGGACACCATCCAAACCCTCCGCACCAATCAGGAACCAGTCAAATCTGAAATCAGCATAATCAGAAATCCAGCACAATCAGGAACAAACCCAATTAGAATTCAGTCTGATCAGTAATCAGCTGAATCAGATGTTATTTATTTATTGATGTATCACCACAAACATAGCAATGAAGACATATTTCGCTTGCTGTCTGGGTTTGAATTCTTGTGGTATATGTGTGTGTGTGTGTGTGTGTGTGTGTGTGTGTGTGTGCTCTTGGATGAACTCTGAATGTCCCTCAAGCTGATTTGTGATGATCAGCCAAACGCTGTTTGATAGTGATGTGATCAGCACGGTGGTTAGACCTGGTTCCACTGATCAGCACTGACTTCCAGGGGCTCCTCAGGTAACCTCACACTGAAGTGATTTGGCTCCATTTACAAACCCAAGCCTGGGTTTATAGGATCTGGAGGGTGCGTGGAAGTATTTATGGAGCTGGAGGGCTGTTTCTGTCTTGGAGCTCCTTATGAGCTGCTCAGATCTGGCCTGGTGGGTTGTGGGTGCCGCCAGAGTGGAAAAAGTGAACACTGGCAGCTTCAAGTTTATTGATCTGTGCCACGGTGTGTTTAAGAATCAACACAGAGCCCAGGACTGTAGCGGAGAAGCCCGTTTCGAGACCTTCAGATTCCAAGGCTTGAAACCCCAAGTGCCGTTCCACATGAGCGTTTGCTTGGAAGAACATAGCTCTGAGGCTCAAGAACGTCTTCGTAATGACTTGCACATGGCTGCTCGGTGGCCGCGGAATGAAGTACAGCAGAGGCCAAGCGGTCTGTTTACATGGCAAAGAGGAACAAACTCTTGTTTGTTGAAGTGAAATTAGGCCAGTGTGTGGAGAAACTGCTCTGAGTAAAAACTGTGAGATTTCTGAGCAGGCGTCAGGACGTTGAAGTGAGTTGGACTGCCTCACTGTCTGTGGCTTTAAAGTGTTTTGGACATGGCTGCTGGACACACTGATGGATTCCACAGAATGTGCATTAACCTCATTGATTAACCCAGATGGGACAGATGGAGAGAAGGGCTCCTCTTCAAGCCTGGACCAGTCCCAGCCTTTAACAGCCTTTACCCTTCAGGGAAGCTGCTCTGATGGAAAATTCCTTCTGTGTCCACTTCAGTTTGGGGATTTTCTACTAAATTGACAGCTCTGAGAACAGTCACTTTACTTTACACAATCCACCCAAACCCCCCTCGTACCCCACCTGCAGCTGATCAGCCAGAGCCAAGTCTGTGGTTAGCACTGAAAAAAGCATGTCGCAGTAGCAGCCCAGATTCAGTTTGCACTGTCCGTTATTTTAGATAAAGGACAGCATTTTTGTAGTTATCTCACAATGACTTATTCATTCAATATTTTTGGTAAATCTCTGACCTTTTCCTAAAAGTATTGATTTAGTATCTCAACACCTTCCAGAATGGTTAAGCTTCAGGGGCAACTCTGGATCCCAGAGGTGTATTTTATAGTTTTTTTTCTATGTCTGTAGCCTTTTCATCATCAAAACATGTGGGAAGCACAATAAGACTTCCATACAAGCGCTGTGCTCTTCTGGAAATCAACAAAAGATTTAATGGTAAAAAATTACCTGAAGACGGTCTAACAATAGAGCTCCGTGAGCTTGGCCTGTTCCGCGAGCCCCCCACCCCGAGACGCCGCAAGCGGTGCGAGCGAACCCCGAAGGACGGTAAGAGGGGGGGCATGTGGGCTAAGCTAAAGACTAACTCAAACAGATCGGCCATTCCATCTATCATACTGGCGACCGCTGAAAAACAAATTCAACCACATCTGGCTAGAGAAAGCTGCCCATCGCAAAATGAGGAACTGTTGCATTTTCATCTTTACCAAACCTGGTTGAACGACAACATCCCTGACGCGGCCGTTCAGCTAACGGGGCTACATGCTATCTGCACAAACAGAGACGGCAGCAAATCCGGAACGGCACGTGGCCGCGACCTGTGTGTTTACATCAAGACAGAATGTTGTGGAAACATAGGTATGATATCCAAACACTGTTCATCGCTGGTAGAATTCATGGCACTGAAGTGCAGACCTTATTATTTGCCACAGGAGTTCATGTTGACAAGACAAAAGAGCTGATTATTGACTTCAGGAAGACCCAGACTGGCCACCTTCCACTCAACATCGACGGCACCATGGTGGAGAGAGTGAGGAGCACCAAACTGCTTGGTGTTCACATTACAGAAGACCTCTCCTGGACCAACAACACCGTGTCCCCGACCAAAACAGCCCAGCAGCACCTGCACTTTCTGTGACGGCTGAGGAAGGTGCACCTCCCCAAACCCATTCTCACCATCTTCTACAGAGGCGCCATCGAGAACGTCCTGACCAGCTGTATCACAGTCTGCTATGGAAACTGCAGAGCCCTTCAGAGGACTTGTGTGACTGATGAACGCATCATCGGCAGCACTTTACCAGACCTGCAGGACATTTACACCTCCCACTGCATCCGTAAGACCACCAGCATTGTGGAGGACCCCCACCAGCTTCTTCCCCTAAGCAGTCCGGCTCCTGAACACCATGCTGTATATATAAATGGCATACATGTACAGAACTGTGCAAAAGTCTTGTGGAAATAGTTTGAATGTGTTTATATCAGCAGTGAGTTTCTTTCTGCCAGCAAAAACACAAGTGAACATCAGAATAAACT
>JBBJLS010007104.1:0-16165 GCA_037577275.1 Bryconaethiops microstoma
GGATTATTTTTGCTTATGTTGAGCAAAAATGTTCTGTCATATACGCGCTTAAAGACAGATAAGCACGACGAGGACGTGGCTAAAGGGCTCACGGCTATGGCTGCTTGGCACGGGACCGCGGCTGCGAATGCTTTCGACCGCGGCTTCGCGTTGGAGGCGCGAGCGTCGTGAAACTGCCTCGCCTCCTTCTCTGACCCACAGATCTCCTGCCTCGCCATTCACTGAACCACAGCGGGAGCACTTCCGCTGTCGGACTGAAAACGAGGGGGTCCACAACACGCTCTGGAGCCAAAATCATGGACTTATCTGCCCACCCACTACTCCAGAAGCCCGGGTCCTCCTCTCGTCCTCGGAACACCCACCACCCAGCAGCTCAGCGATAGAAAACCGACTCATCCTCATTGGTCCACCCCTCGGCTGGGTCCAGCATGCCTCACTCAGGGCACAACCCCTTCTCTCTCCGGGCTCATAGCCCAGTCTGCTGCGCCTTGGATGGTCAGTCCATCTGTCATGAATCCCCTTCTCCCCACAATGAAGGCAAGCACAAATGCAGACTTCCATCTTTAGATACTTTATTTAAACAAAGCAAATAGACACGAGGGCCAGAAACAAAACTCAAAACAAAAGGAAAAAGAACACACAAACAAAAGCCGGCATGACAGTGGACCGACACTGAGGTCCACCACAAATGAACTTAAATGCAAAAACTCCAAACCAATAGCAACTCAAACCTTATTTACCCTGAGCACACGGTCAACTGAAACACATAATATGAACAAACAAGACTGTGTGCTCAGGATTCACAATAAAAGTTCCAAAACCAAAACTCAAACAAAACAGAAAAGGACAGCCGCTACCGGCCGCTGCCGGGACATGACACAGTGTGACAGTTCAGTTGTTTAGGAGGGTGATGGTGAGGGGAAAGAAACTGTTCCTGTGTCGGCTCGTCCTAGTCTGCAGACTTCTATATCATCTGTTAGAGGGTAGCAGGTCAAAAAGTCTGTGTCCAGGGTGTGAGGGATCTATGATGATTTTCCCTGCTTGTTTCCTGGTTCTTGAGATGTACAGGTCCTGGATGGAAGGCAGGGGGGCACTCATGATCATTTCTGCTGCCTGTATTGTTCACTGCTATCTGTTCCTCTCCTGTTTAGTGCCTGTTCCATACCAGACTGTGATGGAGGAGGACAGGATGGACTCAAGGACTGCAGTGTAAAACTGGATCTGCAGTTGCTGTGGAAGACTGTACTTCCCCAGTTGTCTCAGGAAGTACATCCTCTGCTGGGTCTTTTTGAGGATGGAGGAGTGTTGGTCTCCCACTTCAGGTCTTGGGAAATGGTGGTACCCAGGAACTCCACAGTAGACACCGGGTTGTCTGATATGGTGAGGAAGAGCAGTGATGAGGGATGTCTCCTGAAGTCCACTGTCATCTCTACAGTCTTGAGTGTGTTCAGCTCCTGGTTGTGCTGAGTGCACCAGAGAATCTGCCGCTCAACTTCCTGCCAGTATGCAGACTCATCACCATCCTGAATGAATCCAATGACAGTGGTGTTGCCTGCAAACTTCAGGAGTTCAGGAGGGAGAAGAGTAGTGGGGAGGGGACACATTCTTGAGAGGCCCCAATAAGGAAGCACCGTGTTTCAGAAGTGATATCCCCCAGCCTCATTTGCTGCTTCCTGCCTGTCAGGAAGCTGGTGATCCACTGACAGGTAGCAGGTGACACATTGAGCTGGGAGAGTTTGGAGGAGAGAAGTTCAGGCACAATGGTGTTGAAAGCTGAAATAAAGTCCACAAACAGGATCCTGACATAAGTTCCTGGACAGTCAAGATGTTGCAGGATGTAATGCAATCCCAAGTTCACTGCTTCATCCACTGACCTGCCCGATATTCAAACTGCAGGGAGTCCAGCTGGTGTCCTGTAAAATCCTTCATATGGGCTAAAACCAGGCATTCAAAGGATTTCATGACCACAGACGTCAAGGTGACAGGTCTGTAGTCATTCAGTCCTGTGATAGTGGGTTTCTTGGGGACTGGAATAATGGTGGAGCTTTTGAAGCAAGTAGGAACTTCACACAGCTCCAGGGATCTATGGAAGATGCGCATGAAGATAGGAGCCAGCTGATCAGCACTCGCTTTGAGGCATGAGGGGGATACACCGTCTGGTCCCAGGGCCTTCTTGATTTTCTTATTCTGGAATAGCTGGCTCACATCCTCTATGTGTATTCTGAGTTCCACAGAGAAGGGTAGGGGGGTGAGAGGTGTGATGGAGGTCACTGATTCTGGGGTGGGAAGGATGAGGTGTGTGAATCTGTCCATCTCAAATCTGCAGTAGAAGTTGTTCAGCTTGTCTGCCAGGTCTTGTTTGCTTCAGCAGTGGTTGGGGGTTGTCTGTAGCTGGTGATGTCTTGCAGGTCTCTCCACACTGATGCAGGGTCATTGGCTGAGAACCATTCTTTCAGCTTCTCAGAGTAACTTCTTTTAGCCACTTTGAGCTCTCTGCTCAGTGTGTTTCTGGCTTGCTTGTACAGGGCTCTGTCCCCACTACTGTAGGTGTCCTCCTTGGCCTGATGAAGATCTTGTAGTTTGGGAGTGAACCATGGTTTATTGTTGTATCTGCCGAAGGTCTTGGTTGGCACACACACATCTTCACAAAAACTGATTTGACTTCACAGTGTCTGTCAGCTCATCCAGATTATCAGATGCAGCTTCAAAAACATTCCAAACGGTGCATTCGAAACAGTCCTGCAGCTCCTGCTTTGCTGCATTGTTCCACTTATTCACAGTTCTGACTACAGGCTTGGCATGTTTAAGTTGCTCCCTGTAAAATGGAATAAGATGGACCAGGCAGTTATCTGAATGTCCCAAAGCTGCCCGGGGAACAGAGCAATAGGCATCTTTCAAAGTGGTGTAACAGTGGTCAAGTTTGATATTGTCCCTGGTGGGGCAATCTGTATTGCTACAGATCTTCACAGTTCGTATTACCACGTTTAGAGACTGGGCTGCTTGCAGTCATAACATTCCATTTCCTGTGTTGTGTACAGTGGAAGGGGAGAATATTAAGCTGCTCTAGCCACCTACAGAGCCCAACATCTCCTGTGATCCTGAGGTACAGGTGAGTGTGCACATAACTGTTTCACTAAGCGTGAACCATGCTGATGTGACATGACAATTGTACCCCTTTAATTTTCAGGAGGATGTGGGTGATGAAACACTGACTGCTGATTCACCTTTTTTGCCTATGTTGGCTGGAACAGATAGTGTGCGCAGTCTGTACAAGCACATGCTCTAGCTTGATTGTGATAAAAACAAAAATTGAAATAAAAAAACTAAAGCTTGAATTGAGAAGCTCGAGCATGAAAAGAAGGTAGTCATACGTTCACCAGTCTTTCAGCAATTTGTGTGTACCATTGTGTGTTCACAGTCTGTATTGTTTTTTTTTCCTTTGATAAGTGGAAAAACTGCTGTGTGATGGCCTCTCTCACAACACAGCCTGTGGGGTGGTCGAGGATCAAAGGGTCAACAATATCGGGGGGCACACGCATCAGGATTGGGGTCTTTTACCTTCTGATGGTGGCAATGTTATGTAGAACCACACATGCTGACACTACCTGACAGGCCCTCTCTGGCTTCACACACAGCCCCTTCAGGCACGCAAAACACGCCTTCAAGATTCCAAAAGTCATTTCAGTCTTGCCCCTTGTGTTGGCATGAGCTGATGATCAAATGTCACATAAGGATTGAAATTTATTAGCTCATTCTGCAATTTTAACATCAAAGTCATGTTCATATAAGAGAAAAGGCCTGAAAACTTGTCAGACAAAGGGGGTGAAATGTGACATGCCCTCTAGATAGTACATTAACCTCATAACCAATATAGATTAAGGATGAGGCAAAATACAAAATACGAATCAGCACCTTATATGGATCCAGTAAGTGGAAAGAAAGTGAACCAACTGTAGGATATCATGTAGTCCATAGCCCATATATCAGATCAAGACATGACGAAAGATATCTGCACATTAATTTCCGATTCACATAATCGCCCTCATGCTCTCCCAGGGGTACCCTGATAGGGATGTGTGCGTGCAATCGATGGCTCCTATGACCCTTGGAAATCACATGGGAAATTGTGTTCAGTTTAAGCCTCACTTCACCTGTGCAAATAGACTATTTTACAATAAAAATAAAGATAAAAATAAAACAATTACAATAAAGATTCTGCCGGTGTCTAAAAACCCACGCCCTGCGTGTGTGGAGGGGGATGCTTGTGGAGGGGTCGGGTTTGTGGAGGGGTGGGACTTGTGGAGGGTAGGCTTACACTAAACCACAACTTAAATAAGAACATAACCTGGTTGGAGCCGTGGCAACATACCTTGGGTTAAACCTAATCACCTTTCGTAGAATATGTTACTCACAAAATTACACCTCATGTGATCAAGTTACTCTCGAATTTACCATGATAAGCCAGCAAACACGCTTCATAGTACAAGCCATGATGCAATTAATCAAGGGTCTTATTAGTTGCATCAGGTGTGCATGAACAAGAACAGATCACATGCCTGGACTGGCTAGGGGTGTGTTCACACAAACATTTGATGATATGTTTAAAACATAAGTTACTCAAGATAATTGCCCAAAAAGTGTTGAAGAGATCTTAGCTTTGCACAAACAAGGAAAATGATACAAAAATATATCAAAGGCACTGAATGTTTCTAGAAATACCGCTGGAAGCAAGTTCAAAGTTAAAGGAACACTGGCTACACCACCTGGACTGGCTACACCATTTGGTGGTAGATTAACAGCTACCACCAGATTTCTGAGGAGGCAAGTAGAGGGCCTGGAGGGCAAGATGGATTCAATCAAGTATCAGGAAATCACAGGAGAAAATATCATGCCGTCTGTGATGAAGCTGAAGCTTGGGCGTCACTGGCACTTCCAAGAGGACAATGATCCCAAACATACCTCAAAGTCCACCAAGGCTTGGTTTCAGAAAACGTCCTGGAAGATTCTAGAGTGGACGTCAGAGGTGCCTGACTTGAACCCCATAGAAAATCTCTGGTGGGATTTGAAGAAGGCAGCTGCAGTATGCGAACTCAAGAACATTAGTGTGCTGGAGGCTACTGGAATGGGCTAAGAATCCTCAAGAACACTGGCAGAAGCTGGTGTCTGGCAATGCACCACATTTGCAGCAGGTCATAAGAGCAAAAGGGTGTTCTACTAAGTAATAAAGATGCTTGTCATTAAATAAATAATTGAGATTGACATTTTGTATTGAAAAACAACTCATACTATTTATTGTGTTGACTTATCTACATTGACTTGTTTATGGCAAATAGCAATAGATCCCAGTTTTACACGGATCAGGAGTCGCGGATTCATTCACATGCGGATTTTTTTTGACAACTGAACTCTCCACAATACGTGGACACTGCAAATATTCTTTTTTTTGTTGCTTTTTTCGTGGCAATATGTTTTTAAGAAATAATAGCTGAATTCAAAACACTTTAATTTCATTTTAAATTAATACGCTGCCCTTAAATTAATACGCTGCCATTTTAAATTATTAAGCTTAATATGCTGCCCTTAACGAAAATGTATAAGAGGCGGACTGGCAACCTGTGCGTTCTGGAAAAGTCCAGAACGGCCATCCGGACGGACGTTCTGGACTTTTCCAGAACACACAAATTGCCAGTCCACCTCTTATACATTTTCGTTAAGGGCAGCGTATTAAGCTTAATAATTTAAAATGAAATTAAAATGTTTGGGGACCATATTTGGGGCATATTTAGGGTTTACACTTTAAAAATAGGCATTTTTAAGCATTTTTTTTTTTACTGAAACACAACAGTGCGGTTTTTCACTATATGCGGGTGCTCTTGGAACGTAACCCGTTACTGCGGGGGGTTACTGTACTCCTAATATGCAATGGGGGTTGAATAATTTTCAGTGCAACTGTAAATAAATAAAATTTAATTGATTTGAATATAACGTTTACACAATGCTGGGATACTCTACTACAAAGTTAGCATTTTACTCAGTTTACTACATTTGTCAGCCTACACATATGGATGTTGTATTCCTCTCTAATTCAGGAAGATTCTAATTTTCACATTTTATAAACATTTATCAGCTTTCACACTGGCAGACACACACACGAAAATATGCAATGTCAGGATCAGCCCAAAATTCCCATTATTAGTGCATGCCTACTTTGTATAATCATTCTTTTAAAGGTTCTTTGGAGAACAAAAAGGGTTCCTTCATGCCATGACATTAAGAACATTTTCTTGCATCTTTATTGTAACTGCTGTCAGAAATAGCGACAAAAACAGACCATTTTCTCCTCTACCATTTGGTCTTTTTTTTTTAGCATAAAGATTAAATGAAGATCAAATTCATAATTAAACATGACAAACACAAATGAGGAGTTCATTGAAATCTTAGGTTTCACACTTTTGACAGAAATTCTCAGCGTGCTTCAGTGAGCTATGAGTGAGAAATCATGTCAAATTGTGCCATGCTTTTGTTGGCTGTGACTTCTAAAGGTTAAACATGCAGAGCATTTTTCAGGAAGTTCTCAGGTTTTCAGGAGAATCTGAAAGGAAGCTCTCATGGGTTTTAACACTCATACTGTTTTTAACATTGTTATCTGTATTAGTTTGTGACATAGCTGTGCCTTGTGTAACTCAAGAAATCTTTAATTCAAGGATGTGCATGTTCCTTTCTCAGTGTTTATATCACAGACTGGATCTAATGTATTTACCCCACTGCCTGCCGTCTGCATCATGGTCATCTAGATCTGTTTGCATGATTAATTAGCACTCAAACATTGCCAGGTTTCAGCCACATCAAGAACAATTAATTACAAATGTTCAGTTCTGATTAATTGCTTTTCTAGTACACTCTTAAAAATAAAAGGCACCAAATGGATCCAGAGAACATTCTTTGGAGTCATGATGCAGAAGAACTACTTTTGGTTATTTAAAGAACCTTTCGATTTATAAAGTGAGATATGAATGTGAACGATCTTTTTCCATGATTTGCTGCCCAATTTGGTTGTTTCCAGTTCCAGACACTAGTAAGAACTCCCCCTGTTACACAATACCACCAACACTGAGGATGAAGTCTAGCATGTGCTCCATCTGAAGAGTCATGCGAAGCGCCCATACATCTTTTCAAACTGCCACAAGTGCGACATCATTGGACAGCATAATGTGCTAGGAGAACATTAACTTTTGATATTGCCTGCACTGGGTGATGAGGGAAATATGAACTAAATACCAGCCATGTATGGCTGCAGCACCACCAGGAATCGAACACATGATCTCCTGATTATAAAGTTTAAAGAACTTCCACAAAACATAAACTTTGACATCAATGAAAGATTTTTCCTAGTATCAGTATGTTCCAGGCAAGAGTTACTGAATTTTAAGAGTATATCATCACTGTTATCTTTTAACTGGGATTTTCCTTTTAAACCCTGTGGCTACTAGAAATGAAGAGAGCAGAAATGGTATTGAAATAGAGATCCCTTTAAAAAGTGAGCTAAAAAGCTAAGAACTTCAAAACCTACCTGATTTGTTAGTGCCTTTACATCAGGACTGTTGCGTTTATGCAAAAATGAAGGAAAATTGTCTTAACATAGAAAATGTCTCAAGCTCTTTTTCTTTAGTCTTCTCCATAGTTCCATCATCAAGTAACAAGCACAGCAAAGTCAACAAAACACATGCATGATGCAATTATGTGAAAGCAGACCCGATTTCCAAACCACTGCCTCTTGCCACTTTTGTCACGGTCTCAGTTTCACTAATGGGTCATTTAGAGGTGTTTTTGCGGCACTTTGCCTAAAACTGTACTGTATACAAAAAATTATGCACAATGCATGCCCACACTAAACCACCAACAAAAGGGACAGTTTCTCAAGATATTGATTTGAATATTTACTTGAAGGCAATTTGCAGTTGCAGATACTATCAAATAGTTTGGCAATATAAGGTACACTTCTGTAATAAAAAATAATGATAAACCACTGTCAGTGGTTAAAATACTCAGTTATGAAGTATGCACTGCCTGCTGTATTAAGTTACAGTAGGATTACTATACAGTATGTTTACTATATCATAAATGGGTGAGAGGCCAAATGTCCTATGTTTTTCTTTTATTATTTTTTATTTTATAAAAATGTTCCAGGGCCAGCGTTAGGATGCTACAGGAAAATGCATAGCCCAGCACAATGTCATAATATGCAAAGCATTGCCTTATTAACAACCCCACACACATACCGCTTAATCTTTGAAGAAAATTATCCAAAAGTTGAAACCTTTCAATTCACATCTGTAGCTGACTTTGGTGTTTCATGCTTTTGCTGGCCCTGGAACATTTTTTTTCCACCATGAAGTCCACCATAAAGTTAGCTACATTTCACTGGTGTACAACAACAAACAATTAGGAAATCATAATAAGGAGCTTAGATGGCTATATTTATCATAAGTGGAAAAATTGGGGTGTTGGGCCTGGTGGTTAGGAAATCACAACACTACATCAGAGTACGAAAAGCTGATGTCTGGCTTTAAAAGCAGGGCTAAAATCATATTCTGACTGATATAAATCAGCTCAGAATGGGAAGAAAACTTTAACAAAACTATTGAACAAACGCAAAGAATGTGTAAACAATATTGTCTTTTCAAAAGGGCTTTATCGAGCCATACCACTGATGGATCCCTTTGTTTCCTTAAAGAACGTTTCAGTGGATGCTTCTTTAATGATCTATATCATCCACATACAAAGCTAGGGGTGTTGTAATATACTGTGACTGTGTGATATTTTGTGCAAAAATGTGACAGCAGGCATTGTAGGAACAGGGACATGATACCTGATGCAACTGCATTGATTGAATATGGCCAGCAGTGGTCAACAAACACTTCAGCAGTTCTCCTGCCTCCAACATAACATGATGGTTGTCATTTTTCGTTATATCGTTTATAATATGACAAATTGTGAATGCATTATTGTTAATGGAATCAAACTGAGTATCATTACACTCCTAGTAAAAAATCTACAGCAGTGGTCACCAGTACTGATAATGGAGATTTACCATGCTGTGAATTCTAGTTCCAGCCATTCTGTAAAACCTGTTCTGGCTACTGAACTTCATCTGAAGCCCTGATTCGCTGGAGTGATTGGGGGCAACATCTTCTCCATGAAAGACTTTTCCAAAAACTGTTCATGCAAGCCAAGAACTGTTGAGAAATCTTTGAGTGAACGTCTTTCAGAAACCTGTGAAAGAGAAAGTAAAAACTCTGTGAGGACAAACCATTTATTTTGTGTAATTTACTCTGAAGATGAGGCCATGGGTTATACATTAACATGTATTTTCTATCAGCCCAAGCTAGCTGAGTAATTTAATCTGATTTCATCAGGCTGTAATACTCCCTGAGCAGCACAGAGCATGGAGAAGCTGTATCACAGGTGTGGCGGCACACCTGGAGTCCAGAAAACAGCTGGAGGCAATCCATGCTAAATGCAGAGTCAGACATTCAGCTTTTGATCTGTAACAATGCCTGTGACTTAGGCCTAAATGATATGGTGAAAATAAACCATGTGTTAATATTTTTAGATTTTTCTGATAATATCTGAAAACCAAAAATACCAGTCAATAACTCTCCGAGATAAACTATTCCAAAATGGAATTAACATTGTACAATGGCAATGACCTCGGCCAATTCGGAAGCCCCTCCACTGCTGGTCTACTGGAAAATGGGCTGACACCCGAACAGAACCCAGAAAAGGGACAGGCCGGTGCTGCTATGGCCACAGCAACATCTGGTTCCATCTCTCACATGCACCCCCTTACCAACAGTGACTTAAATGCCTCTGGTCAGAGAACAGTCACCCAGGGAACCCATAGCGCCAAAACACTTCTCTCCATTCCACATGGGATGCCATCACTGCCATCTGATCTTTCACAGGAACTACAAAAGCAAACCTCAAGAACAGATCAACAGCAACTAGTACATATGGATAGGGATCCCCATTCGGCCCAGCGACAGATAATCCACTGCCAGAACCTTACAGGGGTAACTGGTCTTTATTCCCCCCAAAGGTGGGGACTCCCCTTTGCCCCTGCTCCCGTCCAGGCACCCGTCGCAGTCACCCTGCCATAGCTCTACATTACGGTGTAACCCTGGCCAACAAAACCTTTTTCAGTGCCATCACCATCCCCCTTCCCTGGGCATGATCCTCCTCTCACACCTGCTACCCTTCTCACTTAGGGACCACCACAGTCTAACTCTTTCCATCCTCCAGCAGTGATTGGCACAGGAGCACCCCCCCTTCGATTAACCTTCAGCTTCTCCCAGCTCTCCAGCAGACACCAGTCTGCCCAGGACAAGGCTCTCTCAGCCTCTGTGGTTGGTTGTACCTCCGATGACAACCACTCACGTACCTGGGCCACCGCGAGATCTTGGCTCTGCCATTCTGCCCAGTCCTCCGACCTGATCTGCATCAATTTGGTTGACCCCAGATGCAACAAAGCATCTGCGTTCTGTTCCCACCACAGCTCATTATGCAGGTCAAAGTCAAACAATGCAACTGGCCCATCACTGTTCAACACCCGCAGCTTGCCAGTCTTCAAGTGCAACAGGGGCCGGTGGTCTGTGTACACCTCAAACCATGCTCCCCATAAGTAGTCCTTAAACTTCTTCACCACAGCCCACTTTAATGCGAGCAGTTCCAGTTTGAAAGCTCTATAGTTTTCATCATTCCGCTCAGCATCATGCAGATTCAGGGTGCACCGAGTCTCCCCAAGCTTGTCACAGCACATCTCTCAATTCCCTCAACTGTTCTCTCATTTCTCACTGCAGTTCCTCCTGCTTCGACGCCCACAGCAACTCCAGGTCTTTTTGAGGTCAGTGGTGCACTTTTTGGGGGTTAGTGGTGCTGTTGGAGACAGCCCTGGCACCATCCTCCTTTTCTCCTTCCTTCACCATGTGACATACCCCCGCAAATGTCGGATCCAATGCTGCAAGTCCCTTTTAGCCAGGCCTGTCACCAAATGGCTCCCAAGAGTGGCGTCGTCATCTTCGTTCCTTGGTGGTTCCTTCTGTCTCCACCTACAATGACATTCATAAAGACGGAGAATGAATGACCCAAATCCTTCCCCCAGCTGTTGCTGGCATGTAAAAAAGCTGACTCTCTGCATGGCCATCCTGGTCACCTTCCCACAGAGCCCCTCTTAGAATTCTAGAATTTTCACTGCTGTATCCCTTTGTTCACTTTTAAATAATTCTACTTCCCTCCTAGCCTCTACATCAAGTACGCTGAACACACAGTCTACCTGCTGTACTACCAAAAGGGACTGGGCCTGGATACCCACTTCAATTAGATGCTTTCACTTTTCAAACACAATTTTGGCTGAACAATCGAAGCGGTCATTCAAACCTCTACCAGAAACCAGTGGAAGACACCAGCTGTGTTGAGCACCATGGGCTGTGCCCCTGCCATTGTCATGCCTGAGAAGATCCTTCTGACTACACCAAATTTTAAAGCGGTGTGGTGGCCAAGTGTGCAAGACCCCTTCTGCTATACTAATTATTTAACTATTTGCTGGTTTTAAGCCACACAACCCTTGGCTATTGCTACACCCTTCAGGATCTCCAGAGGCAATGCCAACTCTTAAGTCTCCCTCCCAACTCAGGCATACCACCACCCTGAGTGATTCAGTTTCACAATTAGATTTTAAGACTAGCCACAGCAAAGCAGGCAGTTCAATACACACAATCAAGCAGATTAGTCCACAGCAATTTGGTGATAAAAAAAAATCTTGCTCCCCAAAAAACCCACCAAAGGAAAAGAGATAAAAAACACAAACAATAAAGCAAATAGTTCCATGGGCCAACACACTGCCCTGTGTGGCCCACATCCCAAAGTCTGATAAAAGAATAAGTCCAAACCCCGGCAGCACCCTGGGTTCATGGGAGGCCTGCCCTAGCTCCCCAGTGCTGCAGACCTCAAAGACTTTTCCTTACCACACTCACTCCCAAATAGTAAACACCATTGGTGCCTGAGCCAATTTCCCCAGGCCATTCACCTTAACCACACCAAGGAACCTGAAACAGAGGAGAGAAAAACAAACCCTTGAACTTCACCACCATCACCTGGAGGACTCAAATTCTCGGCGACTTAGACCTCTCTCTCTGGACTCCAACTCAAGGGTCAACAGCCCTAAAAGAATCCTAAAAATACAGGGTCCCTGTTGTGGTCCTCAGTCTCTCCACTGCACCTTGTGTGAGAACCACAAACAATGGCAGGCACCATCTTTAAAAAGGGCACAACCTCCGCCCCTTGCTGTCATTACTGCCGTCCCAGCCAATCACATAAGGGTGGGGGCAGATGGTCCCCATAGCTGTCCCAGAGTGCTGCCTGAGGGGAAAAATGTCACCAAACAGAAACACCTCAACCAAAGAATAAAACATAACAAAAAAACATTAATAATAACAGCCCCTTATGTGGGTCATGAGCTTTTACTTAGGCACATTTTCAAAAATGCACACAGCACATTTTCACTCGAACCACACTCCTGTCCCTTTTCTCCTCTCTCTGAACTGATTCTGGCACTCTGCTGTTTTCTGGCATTCTGGCATTTGGCAAGTGCTGTTTTGGTTAAATTTTTTTTTAGCTTTTTTTTACAGAGTGGAGTGGCCAGTTTCCCTCCTGGCAGTTTCTTAATTCAACTCTTGTTTTCTAATTAGTACACCATCTGAGGCCTTCTGAAGCACCCATCATCAGCTCTGCCTCATGACATGGCATGGCAGTCTAATGTTCTGGCTCCCGCATGCCCTAGCCCTGCTCTAAGTCTAAGTCTTCTCGCCCTCTCGCCTTTGTGGCACAGCGAGTAAGCTCTGTGGCTTCTCAAAGCTCGAGATTCATTCACCGTGGATGGGATTCGGTCAACTGAATCAAATTCAGGTTTTGTTCACCGTGGAATCAAATCACATCTGTGGTGAGCACCGATTTGATTCTCTGCTCTGCAGGGTCCATTATTTCAGCGCCTCCCATTACAGTTCACCAGTCATTTTGGGTGGTAAATAAAATTGCTGTATTTACACCATTGTCCTCTGTTTCCTATTGCCACCACTATGAACAAATCTTACATGGTACATTTCTCTTAAATGGAGCATTACACAACAAACAACCATAACTGTTATAACTGTTTACATTTTAACTGTTTACATTTTATTGAATTATGAATTGTAAGGGGGGGGTGGGTCACGTGACTACCGACAAAGATGGCAGCTTAGGAGAGAGTCTCCGGTCAACTGTGCACAAAATCTCTTTCCATCCCCCGGAAAGGGATTCAGATTTCCTAAGTATGTCAACATCTCATGCAACAAAGGAATGCGATGTTTTTGTACGAGCTCGCAGGATGGCCGCTTACAGCATGAAAAAGTCCTCAACTTCGGAACACACGGACGCCAGTAAGATGGCCAACATAGCAGATGAGTTAACAGAGTTAAAATCACTCCGTTCTTAGTTTGGACTAAAATTGGATAGTATTAATAACCATCTTGGAGATGTAACCAATGCCATAACCGCACTAGAGCGCAAAGTGGCTGAAGTTAAACAAGACATTACCAAACATACCACATGCATCAAAGAAGCAGAGAACTGAGTGGCTGTGGCAGAGGAAGAGGAAGAACTTCAGAAGCTACTGATGGAATTTACCTCCACTGTAAAACGGCTAACATACCTGGAGACGAGGACTGATGACCTGGAGAAAGAACCTGCGTATGTTTGGTGCCGAGGGTACTAAACCGCTGTTTATCCGGGAAATGTTACCAAAGTGGCTGGAGCTCAGCCCAGATCAGACCGCGGTACTGGAAAGGGTACATCACACCTTAGCACCAGCAAAGCAGAACCAACACAGCCTATCCGGGTCAATTACATCTTATCCACAAAACTAAAATATGAATATGTCTAAAGTTAAAATTACCAGTTGGAATGTTAGGGAGAGAGCTAGCCAAAATAAAACAGGTTTTAATCAGAATCACACAAATATTTTTTTTCAAAAGAGATACATTTAAGAGCCGCAGACACTGATAGATTACAAAAGAGATGGCCAGGTCAGGTTCTGTATGCTCCTTACAGGAATTATGCTAGAGGTGTGCTCATGCTCATACATAAATCTATACCATTCCAAATTGCTAATGTTATTTGTGACAAATGTGGTAGATATATTATTGTTCAGGGTAACATATCCATGCATAGGCTAAATCTGGTTCTTATCTATAGTGTAAACGCTAATAATCCAGTATTTTTCAAGAATTTCTTCCTTACTCTGTCCACCCTGCAAGGTATGTGTAATATTGGTGGTGATTTTAATTGCACTTTATTGCCCACAAAAGATCGGTCTACTAATTTTGATTCTACTCACATGCAGACAAGGGAAGTGTTACTGCAGTCTTGTAAAGATTTAGATTTGCTTGAAATATGGAGGGCACTGCATCCTGACCGGATTGAGTACTCCTGTTATTCAAGTACACACGGAACTCACTCACAAATTGACTATTTTTTGGTTTCCTCTGGACTCTTATCAAGAATTGAGGAATCTTGGTATTGTTGTAAGTGATCATGCAGCTGTATCATTAATATTGTGCATTAAAATACGACAATTTATAGCAGTAGAAGACAGAGATTGTCTTTTGAGCTACTGCAGGATGCAATGTTTTTTTTATAAAATTTGCTGAAGAACACATTGATAACATTGAAATTAATCTTGATTAGATGAATGCTTGTGTTAGTTGGGAGGAGAGGGGAAATTATCAGTTATACGAAGTCCAAAGTAAAAAAAAATCCATAGACAAAGTTGCACAACATGTGGTAACTGTGGCTAAAACAGTTTTATTATGATCAAGGAGAAAAATGTGGTAAACTACTGGCCTAGCGAATAAGGAAAAAACAGTCGGACAGGGCAATCAACAGCATGATATGACTTCAGAACCAACAGTGATCAATAACACATTCAGAGATTTGTACGTGTCCCTATATACATCAGGGTGTTTAAATGATTTGGAGAGTCAAAACTCCTTTTTAAATCTGCTGAAGTTCCAGACTTTTTCAGAAATAGAACAACAGGACTTGAATTGTGGTTTAACAATGGAGGAATTATCAGAGGCCATCCAAAATATGCAGGGTGGAAAAGCACCAGGGCCAGATGGCTTTCCTATTGAATTTTATAAGAGATTTAGGGAGAAACTTTTGGCTCCATTGTTGGCCATGTATGGGAAATCCTATACAAGGGGAATAATTCCTCCAACTTTGAGACTTGCAATAATAACCTTAATTCTGAAGCCAAATACACCACCAAATGAATGCTCCTCTTTCAGACCTATTAGTTTGATGGGATCCGGCATTAAAATACTCAGCAAGGCCTTAGCCAGAAGGCTGGAGTCGTATCTTCTGATTCTTGTTGGTAATGATCAAAATGGATTTGTTAGAAATAGACAAGGATTTCATAACATTCGATGTGTTCTGAACATATTGTACGAAAAGCACAGTTCTAGAGATACAGCTGTATTGTCTTTAGATTCACGCCAGGCCTTTGACAGAATCGAGTGGGGCTTCCTTTTAAATGTTCTACCATGAAATGGAATTGGTGCAATTTTTTGAGATGGATAAAGCTCTTATATACAAGCCCAACAGCTGAAATATTGACCAATAATAATATTTCTAAACCAGTTACTCTCCAACAATCAACCAGACAAAGATGCCCGTTATCGCCTTTGCTATTTGTGTTAGCTATTGAGCCTTTGTCTATGGCCATACGAGCTCATGAAGGCATCACAGGTACAACTATACGTGGTTATGAACATCACATAGCTTCGTACACGGATGATATTATTCTTTTTTTAACAAATTTAAAAGATAATATTCCCCAATTAGTGAATTTAATTGGAACCTTTGGAAAACCTTCGGTTTTACATATTTAGGGATTAAAATTAGCCCCGATGTGAAACAATTAATCTCTTTGAACTATGACCCCCTGGTGGACAGAGTAAGGGGACATGCTAAATCGATGGACTAATATGCCTATTTTCAATTTTATTTATATAGCGCTTTTTACAACCAGGTTGTCACAAAGCAGCTTTACAAAGACCAGGTCCGAGCCCCT
>JBBJLS010007115.1:0-16165 GCA_037577275.1 Bryconaethiops microstoma
TATATATACACACACACACACACACACACACATACTTTTTACAAAACACATGCATTTTTATTTTATCCTATTTTTATATTCCTAGACTTTATAGTGCACATTTGTATTTTTATTCTACTTTATTCTATTCTATCTAATTTTTGCTGCTCTTTGTTTCTGTCCACTTTCTGCCGTGACAATGCATATTTCCCACTTGTGGGACTAATAAAGATTGAACTGTTCATGAATTAAGCTAACAACCTATAATACCTGACTGAAGAACTGTCCATTATTATTATTATTATTATTATTATTATTATTATTATTATTGTTATCATTATTAATTAAGTTGCTTATTGAACATTGGTGTAATTAAGATCCCATCAAGTATTCATAGCCAGATGGTCCCTGAACTGATTTATGTTTTAAATGATACAACATGGGGCAAAGTGCCACATAACATTGAAAATAAAGACATAACTCCCACCTGAGTTTTTTTTCTGAACAAATAGTCTGCAAATTAGCCAGTATCCTACATACACTACCAGTCAAAAGTTTGGACCTCATTCAATGTTTTTCTTTGTTATTATTTTTTTCTACATTGTAGATTAATATTGAAAACAAACAAAATGATGGAGGAACACATGGAATTATGCAGTAAACCAAACAAAAAAAAGTTAAACAAACCAAAACATATGTTTCGTAATAATGTAATGATGTACTGTTTCTTTTTACTTAGTTACGTGGCTCTTGCCATAATGTGGAGTAGAACCGTAGTCAAATAGGATTACTAACTGTGTACCAAACCGACCATCACAACTGATGGTCACAAAAACATTAAGAAGGCAAGAAATTCTATTAATGAACTCTTGGCAAAGAACACCTGTTAATTAAATACCATTCCAGGTCGATACCTCATGAATCTGATTGAAAAAAAATGCCAAGAGTGTCACGTCTCTCGTTCTCCATCCAATGAGGGTAGGCGCACACACAGACTTCCATGATTAAATTGAGTTTATTTACTTTAAATCAAAACAAGCGCAAGGGCATGAAAACAAAACTCAAAACTATAACAAAAGAGAGCAAGAGACTACACAACCAAGGGTATCAGGATGGTGGACCGACAAACTACGGTCCACTAAACTAAACTTAAATACAAACACAAATCCCATTACTCTGAGCACACTGGCAGCTGAAACTCATAATACCCCAAACTCACTGCCGGCGGTGCTCAGAATTTCAAAATAAAGGCTCCCAAAACAAAAACAAAGATTTAATCAAGGGCGGCCTCTAGCGGCCACCCACCGTCACTGTCCTCAGCCCTGACAAAGTTTGTGCAAAGCTGTCATTAGAGCAATTCAACGAAAATTGAATGAAAAGGTGAGTCCAAACTTTTGACTGGTAGTGTACTACAGCAGAGTTGAATAGCAGAACAGTTGAATGAGTATATGTGTTGTGTTAAAAGAAGGAAGAAATTCAGTTCAGGGGTCTATTTGTGTGAGGGTACAGTCTATGATTGAGGAGTCTGTTCCCCTTTCTGGCAGTAAAGTCCTAAGTGTCGCGAAACCCTTTGCCAGATGGAAGACGGGAGAAGTGGGTGTGGGAGGGGTGAGTGGGGTCATCCACATGGCTGGTAGCTTTCCGGATGTGGCACATGGAGTAAACGTCGCTGACAGAGACCCCAGTGATATTTTCAGTCACCCTCACTATCCTCTTTAGGGTCCTGCTATCCAAAATAGTGCAATTCCCCAACGAAGCCATGATGCAACAGGATGTTTTCCCTTTGTCCCTTTGTCTCTGACCTGTGTGGACAGTTCCTCGGTCTTCATGTTGTCACTTGCTTGATGGAAGCCCTTACTTAGTGGTGTTGCACCGATGTTGACTTTGGGGTCTATCAGAACAAGTGTATATATACTGAGATCATTTGACGCTTAGATTGCTCACAGGTGGATCTTATTTAACTAATTAAGTGGCTTTTAAAGGTAGTGGTTGGGGCTTCAAAGCAAATGAGGTGAAAACACACTACTTTTCAGTTTTAAATTTTTTAGAATGATTTAAAACAAGTTTTTTTTCCCCTTTTAACTTTATTAATCTTTAGTTTGTTTTCTAGGTCCATCACTTAAAATCAAATTGAAAAACCATTTAAATTCCAGGTTGTAAGGTAACAAAATAGAAAACGTATATATACATATATCTGACCCCCGCGAAGTCGCGGTTCAGAGTTTGCAGCCTTTTTTGTGTGGATTTTTTCTTAGAATCGAATTAATAATTGTTTGCTGAAACCCCAAATTTTGGGAAACTATAAATATCCTCCGCATTTTTTTTTTTCACTTTTTTTGTGCCAATATATAATTTTTCATGCATTTCAGAGGTAAATTATTAAGAATATAATAATTTAAATAATTAAAAATAATTTTAAAATATAATTCACTAACATATCATTTTGTAACGTAAATATTAATGTAAATTCAGCAAAATGTCCATATAAAATATAACTGCATAAATGTTTTAGTGCTGTTGAAAGAACACAAAACAACCGTATACAAAAACGCATCTTTGGATGGTAAAATACCCCTGTACTCAGAGGCAGGAGGTTTGAAAGTAGCCAGTCCGAGAGCATACCCATACATTTTACTGTATTTTTATTACTGTAAATTTAATTATTACTGCATTTAATTATTACTGCTTATACCAAAGAAAACGCTCGTGCATGAATTACAGTACAGTCTATACAGGGGTAACATCGGTATTTACATTCTAGTACTGTGGGAGTTCAGTGTAAACTGTACAGTATGGATACGAGTTTACCTTTACATTTTTTTAAGGTTAATGTATTAAGCTGAGTTTAAAATGAAATTATAATTCATAATTCAAATAATAAATATTTGGGGGCATATTTAGGGTTCAGACCATAAAAATAGGCATTTTTTCACAATTTGCGTGTGCTCTTGGAACGTAACCCTTGCAAATTTCGGGGGTCGTCTGCATATTGTTGATCTTTTAGGTATATATTATCTTCCCAACTCAGGTTCATGCTTATCAAAGTGTCTTTTTTTATATCAAGAATATATTTAGCCTACGTTTCTGCTGAGCTGACGTCGGGAAGAAAATGGTTGGTCTTTCTCATTATTCCCAGGGCAGCACTGTCTCTAACCCTGACACAAGTATATCAACATAGGACTTCTTGACAAACCTGTTTAGGTTTTAATCAGCGTTTAATATAAATAGGCAAAAATAAAACAGTTACCAACAGCAAATTAGTGAGATGGCAGGAAGTGCAGATGCTGCTGGAAAAAGGTAATAGATACAGTCGAGTAAGGCCTAAATAGCTATGAGTTATGTCTGGCCATGTCTGTTTCATTTTAAGACATTTTGAAATGAGTCAAACAGTCTGATGTATTTTTCTTGGACCTCCTTTCATCCGTCCAAGAGATGACACCAGCATTGCGTCGATTTCATCAGGGTCCCATGGCAGAGTTTTCTGTTCTCTTAAGCCGGAGGTGATGTTTCTTCTGGTTTGCATTTTTCTCCACTGCCACATTACTCATTTGTTGCTCTAAGCCTGTGTGTCAGCTTGTGTCAGAATGTGGTCTGTCCCCACAGAGCTCTAGCCATGCCACTGACTCACACACAATCATATGGCCACAGCTTTCGCTGTGTGTGAGGAAATAAGGATGTATGAACTCAGCACACGACGCGGAGGCTTGTTACAGATCCCACAACAAAATGATTGCTATAGTAGTAGTGGCAGCCATCGAATGTGTAAATCAATTGCATTTTCGTGCCCATGTGTCACGTAACCATATTAATAAAAGTACTCAAAGCCTATGAGTATCTTTTAAAACATCCAAGCTCACTGTACAACAAGATTTAAAGGTATAAAACACAACATAAAATGAAAATAATTTTCATAACACTATAAAATAATACAAAAGTGTGAATTGAAAAACATGTAATCAATAATTATTAGTTAGCATAATAGCATAATTAGCAATATGTGTTCTCATAATGAATAGTGGAAAATCTATAGAGGTGACATTTTGCAGGTCTTCACAAGAAAACATGTTGTTTTCACTACAAATTCATCTTATTAAAGAAAAACTAAGGTGTAGTACTTCTGAGATACAGTATTGCACAAGTCAATTGAATGTCCTCACAAATGAAGCCCAACCATTTTTTGTGTGTGTGTGTGTGTGTGTGTGTGTGTCTGTGTTGGACTTAAATGTGACTCTTATTTTTGTCTTTATCATTGTTCTATCTGTTCTTGCACTCTCTCTCTCTCTCTCTCTCTCTCTCTCTCTCTCTCTCTCTCTCTCTCTGCTTTTTTGCTTGTACATTCACGCACACATACACTCACTTTCAGTACCAGCCAAACGTCTTGAATGACCACAGATAGGATTTTCTTTATTTGGATGTATTTATTGAGATTCATTCAGTTTTATTTTAAAAGCTAAGGTGTTGTTCGTCTGACATACAGTATTGCACAAGTTAATTTATTGTCCTCACAAATGAAACAAATGTGTGTGTGTGTGTGTGTGTGTGTGTGTGTGTGTGTGTGTGTGTGTGTGTGTGTGTGTCTGGCATTGCCTTTGTCTTGCTCTGATGTCTGCCCTTGTTTACTTTCTCATATGTTTTTTACCACATGCTTTTGTTGTTGTTTGAGTTTCTTGTCACCTCCTTAGTCACACTTTCTTATTTGTGTTATTAATTGTCCACAGCATGTTACCATACGTGTCCCAGATGTTTCTAGACAGGACTAGACTGCTGTGGACTAAACAGGCAGTTATTTGTGAATTTATTGAATGTATTAAATACATTTTATGTCATAGTGTGTTGATAATGTGAAATGAAAATGACATTTTCATGCTGCCATGTAAAGCTCTACATCTCGGTCAACAAAAAGTGAAGGGACATGCCCCCTCCCTGCTACAATGGTTCAGGCGCCCATGTGTGAGCAGATCAGTATATGAAAAAAAAATCTTCTGCACATTTTATTATGCACGTAACGGTCTCTCTCCCAGACAAGCAGGTGGAAACACCCAAGTCAGTTGCATGAAACCAAATTTAGGCTGCTATCTAGGATGGCCAGTTCAGTTTCAGAGTCAGCAAGCACCACAAAGCGCCTTCGCCTTTGGTCAGCACAGAAAACAAAAAGTTTGAGATGTAGACTAGTTGACTGCTATGAATTGAATTTTTTCCAATTTAGGGTGTCCGGAGCACAAACAGATGTGAGGCCCCTTATGTACATAACATCTTTTGAAAAATGTGTCTGTCCAATCGAAAGCATCTAATACTGCAATGCAACCCCCACCTTCATGCATCACAGATACTTTATAAGAATTTTCAGCACACATCCTGAAACAAATTGGCACTTTTCTGTGTGTGTGTATGTGTGTGTGTGTGTGTATGTGTGTCTTCAGAGCTACCACAGGCAGACCTGTTTTGGTTGTTCCACTTTCTGAAACTCTGTTTCTTTCTGATATAGTCAAAGGCAGTCTGCTGAACTCTTCTGACCAAATGGCTGTCAGGTGTTCTCTCTGTTTGGAGTCTCAGCTCAGCAGACAGAACACATTTTCCCCATCACTGCTTTCACTCTCTCCCACTCTCTCGCTCTTCAACCAACTCACTACTCTTGCTTTCGTTCTTCTTTAAATTTCCTGGGTTTCTCTGAATTTTCTCTGAACGTCTTTGTCTTTAAGATCTTTCATTGTCTTTCTTGCTATAAGTCTCTATGTAAAACTATTAATAAGTGTTTTAAAACAATAATAGTATCTGTTTTTGTACTGCATCCCCCTCAGACTAGGGTGAAAGATCGTTCATGCCACCACTATTCTCATTCATAATTTCTCTACTGATTACCCCTAATACATCAAATTTGATATTTGTCACGTCCTGTCTTGTGTCTGCCCCAGTCTGTTCTTGATTTCTTCTTATATTTTGATCCCTGTTCATGCCCCTGTTCCAGGCGCTTTCTGTTTTCCGCTCCTGTCCTACCCTGCTCTCGAATTCCTACACCTGTCTGTTAATCCAACATGTCTGCTGTTCCTGGTTTAACCTACTGTACACCTTTGTGATTCTACCAAGACCCCTATTCTACCCCTTTTTTTCTCAGCTGCTTTGATGCATTTCTCAGAACAGAATTAAAATTCTCAAAACTGCTTGTTCAGTTTCTACATCCTCTAGTCACTTGTGCACATCATAACATCAATTTCTTGTTTATTTTGTTGTTTTGCAAATCCTTAAGTACACTTAAGCAGACAGTTACATGCAATTGGCATACATCATCAGTTGCTTATGTAATGATGTTCAAAATACATTGTGCTAGCCCTCAGTCGAATAGTCTTACACTCCAGACCAACTTATCAATGTTTCATTGTTTAAGTCATTGCATTCAAAACTGTGGAACTAGTTATCACAAACTGTCAAGAATGTTTTCTAGATTTCTACAAGACTTTTTTGGTAAATGAATACAGATGATTCTTCACCACCTAAAATAGCTCTCAGGTGAAACGTGATCAGGGGAATATGTGAGGTCTTAGATCAACCAATCACTAAGCAGTCCTCTAAAATTGTTCCTGACACTTCAGCTGGCAAGGATATAAAGACAAGCACAGTGCAGTGTGGAAGAACAGCAAAGAAACACAACCTAAAAATGGAAGAACACCAAGAAAATGATCAGGGCCAACAGCCCAGACCAAGAAGAGCCCGCGTGCATGGTGTAAGGGCACAAAAAAGAAGAGGTAGAAGAGGTCCAACACGTAGGCCAGTTCCTAATGAAATAAGGGCCACAACTGTGAAGCATGGCATTTCAATGGCCAAAGCAGGTCAAAAGGTGCAGCCAAATTTGAAGAGAACAACTGTATCCTCATGAGCATAGCAAATAATGCCATAAGACTAAAGACAATATAGATTGACATTATCAATGTCTTTGTGTAAAGGAACTTCGGTACCAGTATGTGCAGGTAAAACAGCGCTCAGCATATGCATTAATACTGTAACTGCAATTTACTTTGCAGTAAACCAGTACAACATTTCACCTCGACGCATTTGCTACAGCTGTAAAAGCAACATGAATATGTTAGATTTGGCTATATTGTCTCCAAAATGAAAATGCATTTTGCATTACTGTAGTACCTTGATCGATACAGTGTATAATAGAACTCGAATCAAGGGAACCACCTACATATACCTGGATGAGGCTGGCTTCAACTTGGACAAAGGAAGGAAACGTGGACGTAATGTGATTGGACAGAGTGTTCACTCATACCCCTCTTGTGGGGCCACACAACACCCAACATCTGTTTATCTTCTTAGACACCCTCTACAGGGATCTCGTTTCTGAAGAGAAGAGTGGTCAAGAAAATTTACCAATGTATGTGGTTATTTGTGATAATGTGAATTTCCCTCACTCCAATCCAGTCAGGCAATGGTTTGCCAACAACCACAGGATGCTGATGGAATTCCTACCACCATATTCCCCATTCCTCAACCCTATTGAAGAGTTCTTCTCAGCTTTGGGGTGGGCGGTATTTGATCGTAACCCACATATGCAGATGACACTCCTTGCTTCCATGGATGTGAAGATATCACAGCAGAGGCCTGCAGAGGCTGGATAAGACATTCTAGACCCCTGGTAGCCAACCCGCGGCTCGTGAGTCGCATGCAGCTCTTTGCCTGGTTTAATGCGGCTCTTACGTTGATATCGAAGTATTGCCAAATCGACAGCTGTGAGTAAACTAAACCACGGCCAAGACCCCCCCCGAAACCACGGCCCAGACGCTGTCCTCTGCGCGCACCTTGACAACTCTCCAACCCCCCGGTAAAGAAAGTTCAGCTACGTTTTTTAGTCCCAGTCCGGCCCTGAGTGTGCCCATGTGTATGATGTGGCTCTTTGCGGTAACACAGTAAAAAATGTGGCTCTTCATCTCTGACTGGTTGGCCAATTCTAGACAATTCTTTCCATGCCGCATTGCAAAAGAAGATAACCGTTGTGATATGGATGAGAACATGTGGCCCAACATACAGGATCGTCAGCAATTATCAGGCATTGTACTGTTTTTTTTTTCTAGACTGCAACTGCAGTGCATGGTTTGTCACCATACAAACATTCAAATATTGTTCTTGAATTAATCTCCCACAATTAGTGATGTGTCGTTTTTTTTTTATTTTTATATGTTTCCTGCCCTTGTCATTCAGATGTTTTGCAGAGTTTATATCAGCAAATGCTTATGGAGTGAAAATGTTACATTGAGGACATGAGTAAACATTTTGAATGTCTTGTCCATGAACCCTGATTCATGGACTTTGGCTTTTCATGGCAATGATGTGTTCATTGATGTAAAGATTTGCTTTCGGGAGATGGACTAAGGATTCTCAACAGGTTACTTGCTTTGCAGGTAATCCATGATGTTTTGCTGTTTGCACTATTTGTTGAGAAATGCACTCACTGTTTCGCAAATGTTAAGGATGATGTGAGAAATGCATCAAAGCAACCAAGAAAAACGATAATAAAGTCCACGTTTCGCATTTGCACCCCCTTCTCATCCTCCATTACTTGTGTTGCGACAGTATTTGATATCTCTAAACTTGAATCCTTTTAGACCTCCTTTTAAACCCCCTTTTTCCCAATGAGACTTCAAATTTAATTAACACATAAAAGTGGCATTGGGCTGGGTGGGAAGAGGGGGCAATCCCCTTACTGGAATACAAAGGAAGCTTTGAAGAGTGAGCCCATAAAGAAAATGTGGCACACTGATGAGATTAGTGGGTGTGTTTTGTTGCTTTAATTGAACTGTTGACTCCACCCGCCCTAGTGCACAGGTGCAAACTAATTGCTGCCTTGTTGCTGGAGGTCAAAGATCAGGGGGGTGGGTCTGGGGGGTTGGGCAAGAGTGGTAAGCATTGTCCAGATAGGCTTGTGGAAGTCAAAGCTGGCTTCCACCTCCGTTGTTGCTCATCTGTATGGCCCTCTAAGCCCAGAAACACCTCTGGTTAGTGATGATATGTCTGATTTTACCTTAGAGATTGATGAGTCATTGCAGATTTTCTGAAAAATTCACCTCAGCTATGTCTTTGCATTGACCTGGTTGACTGTGATCTCAGACCACAGTAAGAGAGAGAGAAAGAGATGGATTTAAAAATCTCTACAAATCATGTTTTTCACTGAGTATACTATTATGTTTTATATATATATATATATATGTATTACAGGGGTAATGGTTTCAAACTAGTATTAGAAATAGAAAACATGTCTGTTGACAGTGAATGGAAAATTTGAATCTATGTTGCCAATATGCTCACTTACTGTTGTTTGTGGAAACCATTGTCAATGATCAGAATAAAGTGGGTGAAAAAAGGGAGGGGGTTATAGTACACACACCCAAATTCAAATCATGGGTCTTTTCTTTGGAGGCAGCTGGTGGCCTTGTGGTTAGAGTGTTGCCCCTGCAATCAGAAGGTTGTGGGTTCGAATCCCAGGACTGCTAGTGGTATTACTCAGGCGTGCTTGAGCAAGGTACCTCCCTGGGCACCCTTCATTGGTGGCAGCCCCCTGCTTCATTTAATGCAGAGAAAGACCTCCACGCTGTGATGTGTTCACAACTATAAGGGCCATTGTACTTTATAAGGTCACACATTTTTGGGCTTACTTTGTTCAAAGGCTGGGGATCCAAATCAGTCTTAGCCGATCATATACAGTGAGAGATAACAAGTATTCAGACACTCTTGTTTTTTGTTATTCATGCACTTACACTGCATATATTCACTTCAAATTTACATCCATAATGTCATTTGACTCTGTAATAATAAATATGAACAAAAAAAGTATATAAAAAACAATATAGATGAAAAAAAAAACCTAAGCAGACAGGGAGAAAGTATTTAGACACCCCAAATTAATAGCTATTTCTTATACAGCCGCTGTTAGCAGTTATAGTTGGGATGAAGTAATTAGCTTTGAGCAGCATTATGTTTAAATATTAGCCTAACATTTAGCATTATTTTTTCTGTTTACCAGTCATGTGCAACAAAATTTGACCCACTACGGGTGTGGTCATCCCAATTTCAGAGTCAGCAAGCACCAAATTGCTTGACATGTAGACTAGCTGACTGCTATGAATTTAACTTCTTCCAATTCAGGTTGCCTGGAGCACAAATAAAGATCTGAGGCACCTTATGCACAAAAAGGCATTTGAAAAATGTATTTGTCCAGTTGAAAGCAATTTGTTAAAAAGTGCCTCAGCAGAGTGAGTCCTTGTATCTACTAGTGCAATGCAACCCCCAGTTCCAGACATCACTGATATTTATTAGAATTTTCAGCAGACATCCTTTGGCCTTCACTATGAGAACAGTACTCAAGTGGGCACTTTTCTGCGCGTGTGTGTGTGTCTTCAGAGCTACCACAGGCAGAACTGTTTTGGTTGTTCCACTTTCTGAAACTCTGTTTCTTTCTGACACAGTCAAAGGCAGTCTGCTGAACTCTTCTGGCCAAATGGCTGTCAGGTGTTCTCTCTGGAGTCTCAGTTCAGCAGACCGAACAAAATTTCAAGTTAACGAGGGTTCCTCTCTTGAACCCCTTTAACACATGCACTGAAATCCAGAACTTTTTAGACATTACACGGAGGAGCTGTATGTGCGAACATTAATGTCTGAATCATTCAGATACTGAACAGATTTACCTTTCAGCCCCCAAGATCAAAGGCAGCGTAATAACCAATTGAGTCCATGCATGAACGGAGCGGGTCATTTTCCAGAGAATTCATGGTGAGCAAGTGGGTGTATTGATGTTCTTGTGTGAGTGGCTGGAAGAAAAAGAACATCTGAGGGTCAAGAAGAAGGGTCGTTTACACAGAGACGTCAGCAAAAATAATAAACTGGAAAGACAACTATATTCAGGAACTTTGATTGTCAGACAAATTCATGGAATACCAAGAGGCTCGGTTATTTGTGACCAAATTGAAGAGCAAATTTCCAAAACTCACTCAGTCCAAAAGCATTTTTTTCAGAAAATCGCCTTTTACTTGTTTTACCTATTGGAAAGCAAATCTTACAGGAAATAATCTTTTTAAATGAAATTTGACAGTTACTTGACATTTTTCAATGCCTGTTTCTAAAGTGCAACTCCTGGACATTTTAGTATGAGCAAATTCGTTTAAAAAAAATAAAGAAAACAACTTTTAAGTAAATCGTGACTGTGCGAGTGGACTGAGTGAGTTTTGGAAATTCATCTAATCTTGTACTGTGTATTATACAAGGACTGAGTAAGTTTTGGTCGGTTATACTATTGCACATAAAGAGGTAATGTAAAAATATGCCGATGGTAGTATTACCTAAAAAATCACAATAAATGGACAGAGTGTGTTTTGGAAATTCGCACTTCAATTACAGATTACAAATGACCAGCTATGTGATCACATCATGCTCTAACTCCTGCACCCTTTGCCCAGGCACCACCCCCCTACACCCCCCCCCCCCCCCCCACCTAAGCAATACAGAGTATTTTCAGTAGGTGAATGTGTCAGACTCGGAAAATCTCCTGCTGTGTACTACGTGTGTGAAAGGGCAAGTTCATGTGTTGAAATGGCTTTGGACTCATATATTTTCAGAAAATTGTAAGGAAATTGGTTAAGCCATACAAGTATCTCCACTTTCTTCAGAAACCAGAGTTATTCTGGCTAGAGGTTTGGGATTGCTGTTGTGACAAAATATCCATCTTCTCCCTTTTCGTGGCCAATGAGATTAAATTCTCCTCAAATACCTCATTGTGCATAAACCAATTTTTATTTTCTTTGGTGGCATAAAATGCCCCAATATGTTTTACAATGAAGCAGCCCTACATCATCATTCCCCCATCTCACTATCTCACTGTGGGTTTAGTGTTTTTGGAATGAAACGTGCAAACTTTTTCATTTTCAAACATGACAAGACAAATCATTACCAAAGATTTCTACTTTTGTTTTCTCTGTCCAGAATATAGTGTCATGAATGAGTTCTGATTTGTCCAAATATTTGTGTTCAAATTTTTTGTGTAGTAATTTCTGCAACTCTTTTTAAGTGACTGCCTACCACTCTCTTACCTTCCTTATCATTAGGTTGAGAGTAACCTAACCCTAATTTTATAAACAGGGATGTTTGAGGTTATTGCTATGATTTTAGGTTTTCTTATCAGAGAGTTTTTTTTACATTGTTGTATGTGAGAACTTTAGGAAGCTCTTTCACCTTTACTGTGTTGAAAATCTTCCCATTCGCAACACCAGGTGCAGTTTATTATTGTTCATTTATTTTGATTTTTAACATTTACAGGTTTATTTTGTTGACTGTTTTGTATGTTTATTGTAATACAATTTCTTACTAATTTTCCTGGCAATTTAGCTTTTTTTAAACACATCTTGTGTATGACTTTTTTGTTCACATTTAAAAGTACAAAGTCAAAAGTCATTATGTGTGTAAATTGGAATGACGTATTGATAATGACATGCACAGATTTGCCTTATTTTTCCCTCTCTATAATCGGGTCTCTGCAGCATCAATACACTGTTAATATATAAAAAACAAACAAGATTATTGAATGTTGACCTCAGAATCAAAATACACCTCTAATACATACTAAAGAATAAAGAATGCTGTGTACAAGGTAGATGTTTTCAGAAAAGTGATTGGTGAATGTCCAGTGGCGGTACGTGAATGCTTGCGGAGGATTGTGGTAGGCCAGTCTGTAGTCCAAAATCCAAAGCTAGATTCTGATCCCAGTACATCCCTGCTTTACATACAACTTAACAAATGAACGCATTGTAATGAGGCATATGTAACTGCAATTAACACTGAACAAAAAGCATTTGAGACAGTGGTGTGCATATTAGTTGATTTTCAAACACATGTAAGAGCTCATGAGTAGCATGTATAGGTGTATTATAATCATCGTTTCATGCATCTGAGATTGTCAGTTCAACAGCAGTCTTTTACTGAAAACAATAGTGTTTTGAACTCCATTTTGCAAAACGCATTTTGCAGAAGTGATTAATAACACTGGTCTCTCTTTTATTGTATTTTTCGGCAAAGTGGCTCGAAGCTTTCAGAGACAAATGAGGTGCTCTAATTCGACAGCCACACAGTTGTGTAGTGTGCAGCATGCAGTAGAACATACTGACTTTTATACAATGTCTAGCTCGCATAATAAAAGGTCTTTATTTTCCGTACTATTTAAGTTATTTTTTAATGATCATGTGTGAAAAAGTGTTATATTATGAACACTCTTGGATTCACGAAACATTTCTGTAGATGTCTATACAACCCTGAAGTTAACTAAGGACAAGCAGGCTCCAGGGTAGAGGTGAAATTTACCCCACAGACGGGTCTCACAAAACAAGTTAGATCATCCTGGAGAGGATGGAAACCAGTCCTACCTAGCATTCTCCTGTCCTGCGTTCGATCAGCAGGTAAGACTGACAAGCTGAACTGTCCTATCGCCTCACAGCAGGATATTAGCGAGTGCTGTGCTATGATTCTAACAGAGACGCAAGTAACCTTCGTGATACCTGTCAAGGTAGTGAAACCACTAGGATTCTCTTTGGTCTGGTGCTATTCTTGCTGCAGCAGTTTACATTCAGCCATGAGCTGACACTAATACTGCATCAAGTGAACCGTACAGTGAGATTAGAACCGTACAGTTCTGGATTTTTCCAGAACGCACAGATTGCCAGTCCGCCCCTGCCAATGACCATATTCCTAGGGTGGATTACGAAATGCAGAATTAGCACACAATATCTTGTGCACACTTACCAGGTAGACAATGTTCTGATGGGTAGTGTCACTGTGTGGTATGGTAATACTACTGCATGGGACAAGAAAGCCATCCAGAGCATCGTAAGGATGGCGGAAAACAATCATCAGGTGTGCATTTCCATCAAGGTGATATTTCGCACCAGGTGTTGTAACAAGGCCAACACAGGACTTCCACCACCATGAGCACCAACTGTTCTTCCTTCTGTGGTCAATGGTACTGTCGCATTTCTATCAGGACAAGCAGGTTCAATAGTTTAAAGCCATAGGTAGTGTGCCTACTGAACAGTTAATCACTCAATTACTGGAGTTCTAATTACATTAGTAACACAGCATGCAGGCACTTCACTATACTGAACTGCCTGGGCAACTTTATCATTTGTCATTATACTGCACTGCACTGGTTACTGTATTATTATTATTTATCATTATTACTTTTCATTTTATTTTAACAATATCACATTTTATTGTTATTACCACCCTTGTTAATGTTAATTATCTTATCACTGTACTTCACTCGATCATTTTACTGAATGTTTTTTCATGAGTTTTTTGTGTATTTGTAATGTACTTATTATGTAAAATTCATGTTTAGAACTGAGTGAATGAGCAGAGAGCTTGTAACACATGACAAATAAAGAATCTTGAATCTTGAACACACTATAGGGAAATATTTAAGTGGGAAATAAAAGAAATGTGGGAATAAATATGTCTCATAAAGACAAACACATTTTTAGGCAGTATTTTTAAACACTTCAGAACAGCGGAATTAGAAATGCTTTTATCCATTTGTCTAACAGTTTGGTCTGTGTCAAAGTTGCTCAGATCCTCATGTTTGTCCATTTTTCTGCTTTCAGCATGTCAGCTTCAAGAACTGACTGTTCACTTGTTCACTTTAGATGGTTTGCATTTCTAAACCTTGAAGTACGCAAATTGCTTTAAATCCATTTATTCCTTAAGTATTTAAGGATAGCTAAAGTAAAAGCTTTAAATATCAGTGTAGTGTTGTTTTTACATAAACTATATGGACAAAAGCTTTGGGACACCTGATCAACAGGGACTTTAATGACATTGCATTCAAATACATAGACTTTAATACAGAGTTGGTTCCCCTTTGTAGCTAGAACAGCTTCCACTCGTCTTGGAAAACTTTCCACAAGATTTTGGGGTTTCTGTGGGAATTTGTGCCCATTCATTCTTTATTAGGTCAGACACTGATGTTGGACAAGAAGGCCTGTCTCGCAATCTCCGTTCCAGTTCATCCCAAAGGTGATGGATGGGGTTGAGGTCAGGGCTCTGTGTGGGCCAGTCAAGTTCTTCCACACCGAACTCATCCAGCCACGTTTTTATGGACCTTGCTTTGTTCATTGGGGCACAGTCATGTTGGAATAGAAAAGGTTCTTCTCCAAACTGTGTCGACAAAGCTGGAAGCATGGTGTTGTCCAAAATGTCTTGGTCTGCTGAAGCATTCACTGGAATTGAGGGTCCTTGCCCAAACCATGAAAAGCAGATGTGTCCCAATATGTTTGTCCATATATTGTACTGTGGATTCATAATCTCGGGGGGCTTCGAAGTTTCTTGAGGTCTTTCTCAGAGAGTGATGGATGTTCACATTAGATTAATAAGTAGAGAGCTAAAGTACTTTTTCGTATATCAGGGCATTTTAATCTTCAGAATAGGCACTGATTGTAACACATCCAGAAATACTGGATATGTCTCACAGAAGGTTAGCATACAGCTAAAAGGGAAATGTTACATAATGGTTAATGTGGGTCCAATTACACATTTACCAGAAGTTGGAGTGTGACTTTTGTATAGTCCCAGCAGACATTATGTGATTTTTTAATAAAACTGAATAATACTGAAAATACTTCAGACTCTCAACCTCCACTGCTGCTTGACTTAAGTTTCACTTGGTCTAATACAAATGATCTTATATGAAGGTTAGATGATGATTTGAAGCTTTAGTTCTGCAGTTATATCCCACTTTACACCCCCAGACATTCACTGCCAGGATGGGAAACAGTTTCTTCCCTCAGGCTTAATTAAAACTGAATTGAAACCGTACCTACATGCAAACACTCTCATGAACTGAACTGTTTCCTTATCCCAACCACAGTGCATATACATGCTGAAATGTTACTCCATAAACAAAATCAGAATCCGAATCAGAACCAGAATACTGTATTGTTCCTATAGGAAATTACTTATATTATGACTGAAAGGACACATAAAGTACAGCCCCACTGCCACTATAAAAGCCCTTTATTTATACTGCACATTTTTATCCTGTAGCTGTTTTTTAGTTGTTTTTGCACAATTATTGTTATCTCTTACATTTACGGCATTTAGCTGACGCTCTTATCCAGAGCGACGTACAACAGTGCTTAAGTCGTCTACATCTGTTTCT
>JBBJLS010007125.1:0-16164 GCA_037577275.1 Bryconaethiops microstoma
GAAACTGGTCCGGTTCAGGGACTGGACTGGAAATGAGAGACTTTGAAAGTCCTTCAGGAAGCCTGGAGAACTGTTCCGCAACAACACATTAACATACAAGAACGTCTGGATCTCTGGAAGAGAAATATGGAGAAATGAGGGGATCAAAACTTTTGCACAGGACTGCACATACACTTTCCAAAAATATCTTCATACCTCTACTGCACACAACATGGAAAGCACCTGAACTGCTCTCATGCAATCAAACCCTCACACCAATGTTTCAGGTTTAGTACACAAAAATATATTAAAATTGCTTTCTAATAGTGTCAGCAAAGTCGGCCACTCTGCTGTGGAAAAGCTTTCTGCATGATCCCTAACTGACCTCTAAATATATATAAATATGTGAGTGTGTGTGTGTGTGTGTGTGTGTGTGTGTGTGTGAGAAAGAGAGAGAGCGCCCAGGAGTGAATGTGCCAGCAGCAGGGTTTGCAGGACACACCCCACTAGGGCACAGATGTGCTGAGGTTGGGGGTAGAAATAGAAGTCAAAAGCCAGCCATGCTATCAGTTCAAACAGAATGGGAGATACAAGTGAAGCCGATGAGCTGATTATACACTCTACTTCATACTTCTATTCAGTGACCCCTTTCTGAGCTATGACTATTTTATAGGCCCACAATACAGGTATACAGGTGCCTGCCCTCCGGATAAGTCTGACCACCATGGAGCCTCCACCTCCCTCTGGGCCAGAAAAGACTCCCCTGCACGTCTCACTCCTGCCGTGATCGATGCCAGCAACAACTCTTAACTAGAACTGTTTATTCTTTACATTGTTCACCTGCGTCTCTATACTGAGTTCTTTATATACTCATAATAACATCCTCATGACGATCATGAATGTAATTCTCATTATCACTCTAGTAGTCGTCTTATTGTAATCAGTGTTCTGCATACTTCAGACTAATGATGAGCTCACATTTTTCTTTATTCATTATCCACTACTGTACGTTCATTAGTCACTTTTTTCATTTTCGGGACAATGCATTATTTATTGCCCAATTTATTATCTTGTGTGGTCCAGAAGAAAATGATTTTAGTTTTGTTTTTTCTCAAGGCGACTTCCTCTAGCTTTTTTGCCTCTTGAGTTTTTCTTTGCCATGGTGGCTTTTGCTTGATTGGGATCTTGGGCCCAAATTTCTGTACAGCTGCTTTGTGACAATGTAAATACATTTGATATGGAAGTACAAGTCAATATAATCAGGGAAATTATGAAGCTGAAGGAGAGCATTAAATTATTGGAAAATGAGTGATGGAAAAGCTCATAATGCTAAAAAAGCCAATCAGCTTGCTGATAGAGCCACAAGCAGGTAAAACTCACCCTTGGGCTCAGTAGCAATTGTAGACAATTTGTCGTCTAATAAAATTAGATTCTGCAACTCATTTGACATTGGTCAGTTCATGACCATAGGAAACCTGATGATCACATTTTCTTCGGGTGGTGGTATAGCTAGGTTCTAAAACTTTCAGGGCTATAATTTCGATTTGCTTACAGGGAGGATAAGGTTGTTTTTTCAATGCACCTTTAGTTTCAATTTGTTGCTGTGAGGTTTGCTCACTTTGGCCAACGTTTAATAAAACATTCAGGGCTGTCGCCCCAGATGCCCAGACTTAACACCCCTGGTGGACAAGACCCAACACAGCAGTGGTACTGACGTGGTATTGACATTGTAGTATGTTTAGTGTCACTGCTAGGTTGAGAGTGGTCCAAAACCCCAAAAGCGGCTGAGCGGCAGCAGAAACTGATGACTGATGAAGGGCTAGACCAGCAGTCCCCAACATTGTTTCCGCCACGGACCAGTTTCATAAAAAAAACTATATTCTCACAGACCGGTATAGATATAACTAAAAACAATGTGCATTTGTTTTTTATTCATTTTCGCTAGCTTGTGGGCTAAATTTTTGATGTACTGTATCATGTGACTGAGACAACCATTTTTTTGATAATCAGTAAAACCACATTTCTGATAATCAGTAAAATAGTTTTTGTACTGTCTTTCTGTGCGGCCCGGTACCAAATGTCTCACAGACCGATACCGGTCCGCGGTCTGGTGGTTTGGGACCTCTGGGCTAGACAACGGTTAACACGGACATCAACAGATGGTCCTGAGTGCTATTAGGGGCTTGTTTAGGAGAAGGCAACATCAGCACTGGAGCAGCACAAACAGAGTAGTGTAGTGGGAAGTAATAATGAACAGAGCTACCTCAAGCTATTTTTAAATTGACCTCCATTTATTCAAAACAAACTTAAAGGGCAAATGAACCCTAAAGAGAGCAGTTAGAGGGACGCCTGTCTTCTCTGGGTCATCAGAGACGAGGGATGAAAGGTAAATACAAGGGAATCGAGTGAGGCGATGTTCTTCTGAAGGACACAAATTACTATGCTTGAGAGTCAGGGAAGGAGGGAGAAGTCCCTCAAGTCGAGGGCACCGCACAGCAGCAGGCAGAACAATAGCTGGCATGAGAAAAGCTGACAATCCTGTGAGCAGTGGACGATTGCATAATGCACACTGAGGACTGGTTTTATCAAAAGCTTTTGAACATTACTCATCTGTGTCCATCAGAAATGCTGTATGTGTTTGAGACAGGCCATGAAGAACATTTACTCCCACTGTTCTAACACTGCCTTTCAGTTTTTCACTGAACTGTGTTACTTGTCTTACTGCAGATAGACCATCATATGCCTCAAACTAGCACATAAAACATGTCCACAAAGTTCATTATACACACTTTACCTCCACTTCAAAAAAACCTCTCCAACTGCCTGAAAATAGAATAAACCTTTCTATGCTGTGCATATCTGTGTTCTTTTATGATTGTTATTATGAGTTATTAATGGAAAAAATAAGGGTAATATTTTGAAATTAAATACGCAGTAAAGACCCCTATCTTTTGCTTTCTGAACAGCTTCAGTTCTGGCATGAATGTTGCTATACAATCTCTGAACTGTCTGTATTGCGATATTGGACCACGTTTTTAGAAGCAAAGCATCCAGCTGTGTAATGAATGCTTCAGCTCTAATTTGCAATCTGATCTCCAGAAATTCCCACAAGGTTGAATAATGTTGAGTTCTGGTGGGGGCACTTTATCTTGATGATCATGAAACAGCTCCCATTTTTGTTGAGCAGGCTGAATGTGCCTCGAAATATGGGAACAGCACAAAGGAACAATGTTTGGATCATACCCTCATTGTCCATCAGATCACACAGATCTATCACAGGATTCAAAGACATCATGCCATTATGGATCAACTACAATATTTAAAGGGCCTTTATTTTACATTTTCTTTTTATGAATTTTTTCCCCATGGATTCCACTAATAACATGGATGAGGGTTTATGTACCCAAAACTGTTATAATTTACACACTTGCAGTGGGTACCTGCGGGGGCCAAGGGTCCTTTCTGTGTGGAGTCTGTATAGTCTCCCCATGTCTGAATAAGTTTCTGCTGGGTTCTCTGGATTCTTTACACAGTCCAGAGACATAAACATCAGGTAAATTGGAGATGTTAAAATGCCCCTTGGTGTGACTGTGTGTGTCTGCCCTGTGATGACCTGGCAACCGTGGGGTGGGTTCCAGCACCCCCACAACTCTGGTCAAAGATAAGTGGCATAGATAATATGTGGATGGAGGGATGACCCACTCCAACCACTCTTTATGCTTTAGAATTGGGGGTGTCAGGATACATTTGCTTCTTGGCAGCCAGGAACAGCATGTTTCATCACCTCACCCCAACAACTCGGCTTATCACTTTAAAGTGAGTAGGCAACCGTTCGTTGTTGTGACATCACAACTACAATGAATTCCAAACGAATAGCACGGTTTGGAATTTGAACAATGTCACGGACAACAGAAGGTTCACTTTTCACTTTAAAATAGCCCAATGACAGCTGGCTCAGACACTGTGGGTGAAAGGCTTCTAGGTTATGCACCTTTGTGAGCTATACTTGGATATAAACAGATTCCAAATAGAAGTTTAATGGGATGAATGTCAGCTATAATGACTCACGTCTATGTTAGATCAATTATATAGAAGTATCTTCTGTGGTGATGTCCTGTCAGATCTGTACTGTACGTCTTTTTTCTGGCAGCTTTGCCTTTAGAGAAGTGAAGAGAATGCTCAGTGGGCTTCAACTAAAGTGGCGGACTTGGCCAGTAAATAATATTTCACTTTTTGACTTTAGAAAACTCTTGCTTTAATCATGTTCCAGGTTGAATTGCCGCAAGGTGAACTTCCATCTACAGCCCTCTGAGCCACTAAGTGGGATTTGAGCAGTTCAGATGTTTCTGTACACTTAATATAATAAAACAACTTTGTTTGGCTACGTTGAAAATGTGAATACAGTCATATGCACAGGTCTAAACACCTCTGGTCAAATGGCATGTTTTGTTGATACTGTGAAAATGATCCTCTACTGAGGACAAACTTAAACGCTGCACATTCCTGCACATTTTAGTTTAAAGTTTTTTTTTTATTTTTATTTTGTTACATTTTCCAATATGTTAAACTAAGCAAAAAAAAAATCCAGTATGTATGGTTTGAAATATGCAGAATTGTGTTCTCCAAAAAGGTGTACTTATTTACACTTAAAATCAACAATCAACATGTCACTTTTGTTGTATTTATTAAAGTTTTCAGCTCATTTTTATTATTTCATCCACCCCTTCTATATTCTATTACAGTGACAATGTTACACTGAACCAAAGTTACAGAATATACTGTGTCTTACAATGTATATACACTTCTGAACAGTCTTGAGAAAATCAAAATGATCTATTTATCTAGGCAGCAAGTGTGCATTTGGGAGTAAAACACTATAAAATGTTAGTATAATTACAAACACAATAAAAAGCAGATTTTGTTTTTAGCAAAGTCAGTAATATGTTGGCTAAAAGAATACAAATTTGATTTCTGACTGCTTGGTGAATCATGAATTTGTTCAATCCCATCAGCAACTCATGATTTAATTTATTGATAAGCTGAACCAGATACTGGTTGGCGACCGTAAATACTGGCATCCTTGAGGAGAGGTCTGGAAATGGTTAAGCGCTTACACACTCGCAGACATAAAATGTTGTTCACTGTCTACATAAATGACTTTATATACACAGATCTTTCCATATTATTGTAACTTAACCAAATATGTCAACTTTTCATGCCTCACTTCTGGACATGCTGACTTTTGTGTTGAGGCATGAAATAAATGAGAAAATACAGAACATGGTGACTACTGGAACACAGACTCTCATTGTTAGCCAGTGCGGAATTTTTGAAGGAGGCGCTGAACATTTACTGAAGGAAGTGAGAAAGGAATCTTGTGTGTGACCTTTCCACAAAATATCGTGAGGTAAGAGATGGGGAAGGGGTGGAAGAGGGGTTTATTTTTTGAAGTACCCTTCACACACGCACACACACACACACTTTCTCCTTCCATTCATCAATCACTAAGCTTCTCTTCATGCAACATTAATGCTGTGATTTACTCTCCTCACTTAGAGAGGGAGAAATGTCAGCCATTGTCAGCATCTTTCCCCTTCCCTCGCTCCCTTTCTCTCTCCCTGACTAATGCACAGGGGTCAGGGTATAGTGTCCCACTAGAGCATCCTTACAGACATACGCTGTCATGCTGATGCATTTCCAGCTTTCTATGCATCAGGCTGACCCAATGCCTGCACACAAATAGCTGAGGAAATGCTGACGGTGCGTGCGCGCACGCGCATACACACACACACACACACACGCTGGCCTTCAGAAATCAATCATCTGTCTTTCTCTTCAAACGCCAGAGACCAGCTGAGAAACGAAACTTACCCTGTCATCCTCCCAGAAAGTGACCTTTCATTCACTTCTGTCAAACCAACCGAAGACACTTTCAATGATTAGTATACTGTACATTCACTGTCTTGCTGCTGCTATTTTTTCGATTATATTTATTGCTGTCTACCTTTGTTTTGCATTTTTGCACCCGTAACACTCTGCAACTAGAATACAGTAACTGTCATAACACTGTTCATTCAGACTTGTTCTGTAGATATTGTCTTTTTCTTGCATTCTCTATTGTCCTGCAATTGTGGTCTTGTGTTGCTCCATGGTCATGGAGAAACGTTGTTTTGTTTCACTTCACACTGTGTATATTTGGCTGAGATGACAATAAAACCTCAGAGACTTGACTTGACATGATTTGTGTATCACCAACAACTTAAACCCCAACATTAACCTCAACAACTGCTTGTTTAGTTGCAGGTGTGAAAGGATGTGCAGCTGTTCGATAAGTTGTTCCTTAGAAAAGAAATGAACCAAAAACAACAAAAACAAGAAGTTCTCCCATAACACTGAAACCGGACATCTGAGATGTGTATAGAGGTTTCATGGGACTGCTTGGATTGAGAGTAGCAGGAAATGCCGCCACTTCTAAGACAGAGCTTTAAAGATGTTTACAAGGAGCATGAAAAATATCGCTGCAGAACATCTGACAGCAAGTCAATGCAGCGTGTAATAAAGGCAAAAGGTGGAAGCAATAGACACTGAAAAATGTGACATATTTAGTAGATATTTGTTATTTTCTGTTTCCTGCACTTTTTGTGATGCTAAAAAATGAATTGCATTGACTAAATGGTTGTTCTGAATGAAATTGGAATGCAAGAGCAAGTTTTTCACAGCACTGTAAGTTAGGTTAACAGTGAAAAATGAAGTGTGGGCTACATCAAGACCCTTGAGGTTTAAGGGTTGACTTTGTGTGCACTGTCCCTGACCTTAAGACCCTCTCAAACTTTGCAGCATTACAAAGAAACATCTTCCAAAGTAAATGCTTTAAATTACATTCTCATTCCATTCAGTGATGAGCTTCTTGCTGACCACCTCGAAAGTGTGCTTTGCAAATTACGATGTAATTTTGTGAAACTAGCAAACATGTCAGCAAAAAGTGTAAATATGCCTCACAAATATGCCACCTCAGGCTGAAAATGGCACATTTCCCAGTCTTCTTGTGCTTATCATTAGAGATTCCTGCTCAGAGTAAGAGTAAGGGGAGGAAGCACACCAGAGCTCGACAATCTCCATGAACCAGGTCTTTTAGTGACTGTCTGCTTCTTAAACACTGCATACCAGCAATAAAACAGTTAATTATAAGATGGTGCATTATAATAGTATCTGCATAAACTGCACAGCAAGCATGTCGAGCCGTAACATCATAATTTTTCTAATAGTTGTCAGCGTTCCAAATTGTTTGCAGACCTCAGCAAAGCTAAACGATCTGTGTCACGTAGCATGAAAATGTCTTCAAATATGGCAATATGACAAAGTGTGAGCAGTCCGTAAATCAAAATTAAATTATTTATGAAGTCAAATTCATTGCTTGTAACAATTCCACTTTGCCATATTTCTAAATATGTTGGATTCTCATAATCAACTTTTACACATTTTAGGCATCCAGGGTTTTCTAGAATCCCATATAGTGTACTAACAGAAATTAGCATCAGTGTAGAAGTGTGATGTTTGTTCTTTTTTTTTTTTTACTGTGTCTTGCTATTTTTATTTTATTTTATTCTATTGTGTTCTCAATTCTGCTGCTCTGAACTTTGTACTGTCCACTTTCTGCCGTTACTAATCGAATTTCCCACTTGTGGGACTAATAAAGGTTTATCTTATCTTATTCAGGGCTTGAAATGAAGGCTGAGCTCTAATTGTCCCAGTTGAACATTATAGGGTTTTAAAGTTCACCTGTTTCTGTTGAGTTTACATTGCTAGATTTTGGTATTATTGAACTTGCTTGCAAACCTCAGCAAAACTGTCATGTAGCCTGAAAATATTATAGTATGACAAAGTGTGGGCAGTCAGTAAATCAAGGTTCTATTATTTGTGAAAAGTGAGTCAAATTCATTACATGCAATAATCTCTAAAGAAGTTTGATTCTTTAACAGCTACTTTTATTTAGAATGGCCTGGGGATGCTGAATGGGAGACAGAAAGGAAAAATGATGGCTTGTCCTTCAAGTTTCCACTCACTAGTACAGAGGCACCAGGTGGCTACAAACACTATAGCAAATACACAATTTCCCTGCTTAAACGCTTCAGATCATCAATTGCCAGGTTTAGGGGACGTATTTGAGTAAGGACACTACTAAACTACGCCAGGTCCCGCCGTCCAGAACCAGAATTGCACTCCACTCACCTATGACATCACCTGCATAGGTCATTGGTACATCCTTGATAATTTATTCAGAAAAAATATATATAATGATATTCAGCTGTTAACAGCTACCACACTAGCTGAATTCCATAGTTAAGGCAGGAAACACTAAAGAACATGCTCTGAAGCAAAGGAATTATGAGCTAGCTGTAAATAAATTTGGTATATCACTGCCATAAAACCTCAAATTTATGTTTTTTTGCAAACATAATGCAAAGGATAGACTGTGTTTTCAAAATAAGGTGTATATAAAAACGTTAAATGAATAGAACAGATTTACAAAGTTTTATATGACTGATAATCTACTCGCCATTCAGTGAAACATAATGAGAAAATATGTTCTAGACAAAAAGGTTTTATCAAAGATGTTTAATGTTTATATATAGAAACTAAGATCAGTATTCATTCACACAATTGTCTGACTACATGCTGTTCAGGAGTTGACTGCAATACATGAGTGAGAGGATGTGTTTGGATGCATCAATTCTGGTAGCAGCCTACAATTTGTATAGCTTCATGTCAGTCCGGCAAAGAAGCATCCATTAGACTGAGAGAGACGCATGTATTGCATTATCTGCGGTAACATCACTCAGGACTCGTCTCCCCAAACTGAAACATGCTCTCATCATACAGGTCTTCAGGAAGCTCCTCATCTCCATCAGCAAAAAACGTTGGGAAGGGTGGGTTCTTGTTGTGCTCCAGCCGATGGGGCAGAATGGAGTCCCTAACCTGAGCGAACATGGATGATTGATGTATTAATAACCTGGTGAATCATAGTCCTCAACAACGTTAGGGTATGGGTTAGGTTTAGAGAACATTTAGCTGAATTTAGTTCAAATGTCAAGGTGAATAAGCAATATAAGCATCTACAGAATATCTTCCAAACAAAGTGTTAAGGAAACTTGACTAACCTCAACTCTCTTATGAATAAATAAGTCTTTGCACGTACGCTTACGCGAGCACAGGCTGGACACCAAACTGCTGACTAAGTGATCGATGTGCTGATAGTTATTAAAGCACTTTGCCCACACTATCGATAGAGATGAATGAGCCAACATAAGTGCCTGCGTGCCAAGGCTGGTGCTTGTGTTGGCGTGGGCAGTGTGAAGCTCTTATTTTAGCTACACAAGGCTAAAAGTGATGACTGAAGCAGAAAAAACAAACACTCACATCTGAAGTGGGAAAAAAAAGTCTTCAACCTTAAGTAAACCCTACAGGGTTTGTGTAGGTGTGTGTGTGTGTGTGTGTGTGTGTGTGTGTGTGTGTGTGTGTGTGCATTTGAAAGTGCAAAATAGATCAAAGACAAACTGGCTTCTGTGTGGGTGTAAGTGTGTACAGAAGTGGTCATACTTTGACCAGGCAGCTGCGATGGCCTGGAACAGAACCGTTGACGTACAGGATGTTATCTTTGGTGTTCACCCTCCACACCTGACCGAGAGAAAGTCACACACGTCAAAGCTCTGAGTCTCATACATCATAATACTTCGGTGACATCAGGCAGGTTTACAGGGGCTTCATCAACAACATATATAGAGAGAGTGCTGCTGGGATTGTGTGTGAGAGCGACGGGGAAAGAGGGAGAGAGATAAGACATGAAGGTATCAAGATGCTGCTGAGCCAGAAATTATATGCACAGGAGTGTACATGCAAATGAGCTGTAATGAACTGCAGATGAGAGCTACTTTTAATATTTATTAACATATTTATTATTTATTTTTAAATATGGTTTTAAAAATAAATTTTTAAAAATTGCCAAAAAATGGATGAGTAGAAAATGTAAAAAAATTGGTGTAATATCACAAAGTAAATGAAATACCCAAATGACTGAATGAATGAGTTCATTAATGAATTCTGGATCACAAACTGCCAATTGTGTATTTATCATCGAGTCCTGAGTGAATAGATACCTTTAAGCCAAATGCTGTATCATAAATATTTCCCATTTTGCCTGGCATCTTCTTTCCTTTGAACACTTTGGCAGGATCCTGTTTAAAAAAAAAAAAAAAAAAAAAAGGCCCTTTTGCCCCTTACTGCGCTCTACAACGAGAAAAACAAGGGAGGAGGAACATACATGAATATGTGCAGACACACACAGCAACACACTCACCCCTCCAGGTCCGAGTGCCCCAGGCCTCCTGTGGGTTTTTGTTTGGCCATGAGATGCCGGCTGTCCACTGAAACCCCAGCGCTTCATCACTCCCTGAAATCCCTTTCCAATCCTACAACACAATATAAACACAAGTATATCACCTGTGCTGTATCTCAAAAGATTCAAATTAGAGTAGCCATTGTTAATCAAAATCATGTTTTACAAAATTATTAGTTCCTATTCAAAGCAAACAATATGCAGCATTTGCTAAATGAGTCGGCTGCTCTTTTAGCAAATTTCTTTTAGGACATTTCCTACTAAGTATGTCACAATAAACTTGTTCTCCAATCAGGACTACAAAATATATATGCCATCCAAGAAGTAATTACTACGGTATACACATGCATCCTGAATATGGTTTCTGCACAGTATATAACAACCCTTCCAAAAATACTTATGAAATATGAATAGGAAAGATTGTGTGTGTGCGCACATATTATTGACATAAGATTGTGATTTGATTTGGCCTACAATTCAAACTGAAATTTGAGGACACAAGTTTTTATTCATTTTACTGCATTAGTAACTATTTACAAATAAGTAACACACTTTCCATAATGTAAATCTGGATGGACCAAGAGGGACAAGTTATGTAGACACACACATGAAAAATATTGGATAGTGGCATCAGCCTAGAATTTCCATATTTGTGCATCTCTCATACCTAGTGGCACTGGGAGGTTTAATAGACACATTAGAATTCTCAAAATGTCTACAAAAATCTGAGCTACAATGTAATCAGATCTGGGTTATAACAAAAACAGAAGCCAAGATGAGAGATAATAGGAAGAATTATATATGTTTTATTCATTTATTTAAAAAAGTGATCCAATATTAATTTTTGTACTGGCACCAGTCTTTAAAAAACGGCTTTCAGTTACTGGTTACCCCCTTGAACAGCAATGGCCAAAACAAAACATTTAACATAAATGTTACAGTCCCAAAGATGGAATTTTGGCCCATTCTTCCTCAGAACCCATTAACCACTCCGTGTTGGTGTAACTTCTTGCTCCACACTTCAGGTTCTGCTTTAATATTTCTATTGAGTTAAGGTTTAGACTTTGACTTCCAACACACAAAGTGTAAAAGAACTGCAATCATTCTTTGGTGGCCTGACATGTATGTTTAGGGTCACTGTTTTGCTTAACTTCAAAGACGGATACCCCGACATTCTACTACAGAATCTCCTCATGCAATACACCATTTACAGCTCCAAGCTGTCCTGCTCAAATATGTTCCTCCATGCTATCATTACAAACACTTCAAAAATTGCTTTGTGACATTTTCCAGTCTGATGAGCCTTAACCACGGTATTTTACTAAGATCCACCATATAAATCCACATATTTTTCCCTTCACAAAGACACTGAACATTGAATACTTTATTTTCTTTGTTTTATTAGTTTCTCAATGCTTTCGCTTTTATCTGATCAGATTTTAGATCAAATAATTTTATTTCTGTCTGAAAATCTTAAGTGTATAGTCCACATTATTATAGTTTTAAATATACGGAAATATAGTAATTATAGTAACAAAAATACAAGGTGTAAAATAAAGTGTATAGTGCAGACTGACTGAGTTTGTTTAGGGGTAAAGGTTTAACGCTGATTGCTCACTTAAGTCCATGACGATACATCTGAGACGTGTGAGTGGTGATGTGTGAGCCTTAGATCAACACACCAGTGCTACTTGGCTGTTCAGCAGCCTAATGGCCTGGTGGAGTTTTGAATCTAGATTTCTAAATCTGCCTCTGCACCTCCTGCTGCTCGGCAGCTGAGAAAACAGACAAGCTTGGCTTGGGTAAACAGAGTCAGAGACATTAAGAATTTTAAAAGGTTCACAGACACTTGTGTACCTTGGATAAAAAGCGGCCCTGTTTAACACTGCCCATAAGGTGATGTCCATCTACATATATAGGCTGGTCTGTCTGATCATACATAAGAGCAAATTTTCATTCAAAGGACATCTCATCAGCTGTCAGAGCGGCCTTTCTCAGCTCTCAGCCAGACCTAGCACCTTCACACAGATATAAATATGGCAACAGTCATCCACTTTAAGGAGGTTGAACAGAAGAGCGAGAGGAGAAAATTGAAGAGCAGCTTGGGCTGAGCTATTATATCATGATTGGGACCCTAGTCAAACGCAGGGTACGCTCTCACTTAGATGTGTGTGTTGCACATGTGTAAATGTGTGTGTGTCCCACTTACCAGATTCTGAATGATAAAAATAAACAGAAGACAATAATACCCTCCCATATTCGCCACATGAGAATAAAATGACGCAATCTTTAGACCCTCAAGTCGAGAAACCCTCAATCAGAAATTTGTTTGAAGGTTTTTCTGTTTTTGCTTCATTCAAAAAGTAGGCCTAAAACAGTTTCTCAGGCCTTCTAAGAGTCAGTGGTCTCAAGCAGCAGGACTATCATTTATCAGCCATCTGTACACTACAGGTACCGATTCACAGACATGACAACAAGAAGCCCAAAGCAGAGTTTTATCAAAATGTATGAAAATGGATTAAAATGCTGCTAGAAAAGTATGATGAAAGTACTTAAAACATTGACTGAGAGATGAAACAGAACACCCTGATTAAACTCATATATGGCCCGTCTCCAAGCTTCTCAGAGCTAGTGTGCTCATCCATTATCAGATCTTATTTGCGATAAAGTGACTAACTGGCATGGAGTGGGAGCATGGCAGCAAAAATGAGTGAAACCAATGTTATCTCTAAACAGGGCTCCAGACAAAATAAAAACCTAAGGAGCCATTGGCTCCTAAACACAAAATCTTTGGGACCCAATTTTTTCAGGAGCCATAATCTCCGTCAAATATGATATAAATAAAAAAGTAGTGTTATGGCACATTTTGTCTCCAATCTTACCCAATGTAAAGAGCGTTAAAACGAAACAAGAAATCACGACATGGACTAAACGCCAAAGCAAAACACTATTTCTTGTGTAGTTAATGTTTATTTTTCCCATATTTTAGAATGCACTTTGCAACAGGTTGCCAGGTCGTGCAAATCCTTTCAAATAAAGATCCCTCACGCATGTTCTACATGGGGCTGTACGCCCCAAACCAGATCCTGAGGCATTACATTTCATAAGTAAGGCTGAACAATCTCTTTGAATATATTTGGCCATTTTAAAATCCCATTTTATAAACCTTATCCTTAGCTAAGCCAAGCTAAGCTATCAAAGCTATGCATTCCTGTTTTCAAGTCAGTCTGCGAACAATGTTTTGGCTAAACGTAGGCACTAACTATTAAGATGATTGTTAGCTCTTTAGTTAATTTTTCCTAAAGAAATCCACCTCAGTTTACAAATCTTAACCTCAGCTAAGCTAGCAAAGCTATGCATGCCTGTGTTCAAGACAGCCTCCAAACAATGTTTTGGCTAAATGTAAGCACTACAATACGGGATTTTATAATGGCCAAATACAATCAAAACAATTGTTCAGCCCTGCCAGGGTTTGTCATTCGACACATTTTGAGAAAGCAGTCCTGTGATGTGTGCCGTGCTAGTTTGGTAATGGATGCTGAACCGGCATCATATGATCAAAGCTACCACATTTAAACATAGTGGAGGTTTAATGATTCTTTCTGAGTGGACAAAGTAGCAGAGTGAGTTATCCGACAGTCAACATCAGGGCAAGCAGTCTGTCTATGCGTTTGGAAGCCAAAGGAGCTGGGTCTTCTTAGTGATCTGATCCAAATGATCTGACTCATTAAAAAGAGCCGAAATTCCCACAAATAATCACGTGATAGTGTAGTAGGAACGGCAGACTCGGGTTGAGCGTATCTGCACAATATGAGAGGTCACTTTTCTTGTACTTCTATTTTAATTTCTCTTGGTTTTAAGAGACGATCGCCATTGGCAACTGAAACTAGTCGCAAAATAAAAAAATCTAGTTGCATTGGTGACCATTTTAGTCGCCATCTGGAGCCCTGATAAAAAAAATTTTTTTTGCCAAGAATCTTGTTATTGAATCTAGTTGGCTCGCTTACAATTCCCCTCTAATCTTTTCATTGAAAAAGTAAGACAGCAGAGATTGCAGTACAGGGACTGTACACAGACACAAAAGTGAACTATAAACACTTGACTTTAACATCTAAACACGCATTTTTTCATTAACATGTGTAAAACTGAGCATACTCGGCAGTAAAGCGTGACTGGGATACAACAGCATAACTGTGGTCCACAGCAGAAGCTCGGCGTGGTGAATAACTAAACTGCTAAAACCATAGTCAACAGCCAAAGCCAAAACAATGCCTCATTCTATGCTGTTTAGGTACATCTGTTTTATAGTTCAAAGTTCTGTTGATTAAATTAGACCAGGGATCTTTGTTGTTTATTAAATTCACCCATGATTGCCACATATTTTTCAGTGATGAGCTAGCAGACACACGACTTCCACCAAACAATGAAGCTGTATATTTAGTCTCATGCATAAACAACTTTCATTAAATTTCATTTTATTTATCGATAAAAAATGAGGTCGATCACGATGATACACACAGACTATAAAACTCGATCAAACGAGTTTGCTCAGTTTTAGAGAATGCTTTGAGACAGACAACACAAGGGCCAATCGAGCAGCACGATAGGTTTGCACAACACCCAATCACTGACGACGTTGCAATTTTGCCCCATCTCCCTTAAAGAGGCAATGTTGTAAACATTAGCAACGTGGGTTTGTTTTAGGAAAAAAGATGTCGGCACCAGTGAGTGAAGCTATCAAAAGCATGGAAGTGGTTTGGTTATTTCCGAACAGACAAAACACAGATAAAACCAGTTCGGAAAATATGCCCCCGACAAGTCCCAACAAAGTCTGGTAATACAAAATCTGTTTCACCACCTTCAAAAATACCATCCAATCAAGCATGCTGATTGCCGATGAGAACCCTCGGGTGATGGGGCCTGCAAGTCCACCAGTACTGAAGCTATTCCTAAACAACAGTCAATTGCGTCGACATTTGCTGCTATAAATCCATATAGTAAAAAATCAAAATGGCATTGGGACATTGCAAGTGCAGTCACTTACTTCTTGGCAAAAGATACAATGCCAGTTAGTCTTGCTGAAAAAGGAAGCTTTAGGAAACTTCTTAAAAGTAGTCGACCCGAGATTTCAAATGCCTGACCGAAAAGATTTTTCTCAGACTATGATGAATGTCGGGTGAAGTTAGAAGCTGCGCTAAAAGACGTAAGACACTTCGCCAGTATGGCGGACTTGTGGTCAAGTCGGGCATCGGAGCCGTACATAAGTCTTACTGTTCATTTCATAGACACAGAACGGAATTTACAGAGAAAACTGCGTATTTCCCGGAGGAACATGCGGCAGAAACTATTACTACGGCGCTAGAAAACGATCTGTCATTCTGGGGACATAGAGAGGACGGCCAGGTCTGTATTACTACAAATAATGGACCAAGGCTGTGTCTTTAAAAAACTGGACTCGACTTCAATGTTTTGGGCATCAACTGCACTTAGCAATTGGTAAGTTAAAATGATTAGTTTCGTAAACTAAATATATGTATTTATTACACTGAATCTACATTTAGTTTAGTTTAATTACAGTTATGATTTTATTTTTTTATTTTATTTTTTACAGTTTTACTGCTAAAAGTACTAATTGTTCATTAGTTATGCATGAAATATATATACATATACACAGTGCTGTGAAAAAGTATTTGCCCCCTTCCTGATTTCTTATTGTTTTGCATGTTTGTCACACTTAAATGTTTCAGATTATCAAACAAATTTAAATATTAGGCAAAGATAACCCAAGTAAA
>JBBJLS010007180.1:0-16157 GCA_037577275.1 Bryconaethiops microstoma
TCTGTGTGGCCAGTCAAGTTCTTCCACACTGAACTCCTCCAGCACGTCTTTATGGAGCTGCTTTGTGTACTGAGACAACAGTCATGCTGGAATAGAAAAGGTTCTTCCACATACTGGGTCCACTGAGGTGGAAGCATGGCGCTGTCCAGAATGTCTTGGTCTGCTTAAGCATTAAGATTGCACCTCTCTAGAAGTAAGGGGGGGGGGGATTACCTAAGTTTAAAGACCTGAGTTTAAGGTGTGTCCCAATACTTTTGTCCATATATTGTACATCTAATCAGCACAGGTAATCTTATTATTTTTATTTTAAAAAACGTTCTATGAAGAAAACCAACTACTGAGATTAACAGGTTTGCACATTACTGTCTATATCTACTGTAGAGAGACGTGTAGTTTGTTTACCTCCCAGGTGATGTCCATTTCATGAGGCTCACGACCCTCAATCTTTATAATTTCAGGATTCCTGTCAGGGGCTGTTCAAAGAGGATATATCAAACATTAACATCTGTCCAGGCTGGCTTGTGAGTGCTGTCAGTTGCTCTGGCACAGTTCAAAGTAGACCAAACAAAGTCTGGCACGAACATAATGGAATAATTACTCAAAAGAAACGAAAGGCCCGTTCCTACCAGCAGGGGGCGTTCTGTGTCTCTCGGAGGGTTTGCTGGGACGACCTGCACCAATGGCGTTGACAGCGGTGACTCTGAACTTGTAGTTAATGTTGCCGTATAACGACAGTGGGGCCGAGTTCTGCTTTCCAGATACTCTCAAAAGTGGCCTCCATTTCCCTGGCTCCCACGCGTTCTCCTCATACTCGATGATGTACTCTGTTCATAAATACAAAATGCTGTAGTCATTTAGTATGCAGAGTTCTAGATATACTGTAGGTCAGTCCCTTGATAAATGAAGTGTAAGTATTAACCCCCACGTTACCTGTTACAGGGCTGTTGTAGTCCTTGGTGGGAACCCAGTGAAGGGTCACACTACGCTCTCTTTGATCAGATAATTTTACCCCAACTGGAGGATCAGGGACATCTGAAGAACATCACATATGACAGACAGGAGAAATGAGGCACATCATCATGAGACTAAACAGAAATGCCTTCAGGCCAAAATGAAAAATGCAACCATTGTTACATCTGCTGTAAGTGTTATGTGTTGCCACATTTTTGTTGAGTGTGAGATTTTCTGGTTTGAAGAACCTTTGAAAAACTGTTTGTTTGTTTGTTTGTTTGTTTTTTCTCCCTGCTAGCTTCTACATCTAAATATGCAATTCTTCAGGACTAATAAACTTTATCTCTTACTGCTAGGAAGCACCTAATAACACCTCTGTATATATTTGCCTCTGCATAAATTGTACCTTATCACTATCAATACTAAACCAAATGCCTTAATCTTACCTCTTAAAATTACTTAATTAAAATTAATTCAAATTAATTTTTTTATTTTTTATTTTAATATATTAATTAATTTTGACCTTAATGTCCCATACGGACAATGAAGGAAAATTAAGGGGAAAATTGCACAGATTAAGGTGATTAAGGGACAGAACTAGTGAATTTTTGCCTTACTTTTTCAAATTTGCCCCTTAAATAATAGAACCTCCTGGATTAACACCTAAATTTAAAATAACGGAGTTTCACACTCATGCCTTAAATCTAATTTTAAGGTAAAATTAAGGGTTTGGTTTTACAAATTAGCAACCACTTAATTCAAATTAAGGAGTTTGGTGTATTTTCAGGGGTAAATTAATGTAAATTGCTTGATTATTATTAGGGAAACTGTCTAAGAACATAATTAAAACCTGCTATAAATTAATTAGTATTAAGTACTATTAAATGAAACAAAAATTCTAAATAGAGAGTTTTTCACTCACAGTCTCAGACTTTTGGCAACTACTGTATCCATTCATTCATTTTCTGTAACAGGGTCCCGGGTACCCGGAGCCAACGGGGACGAGGCACTACTGTATTATGTGCCACAGGAAATTATTCAACTTTTTTATAGACATTTCACATATTTTAAGTGACTTTATCAAGTGAAATATTATTAAATTAAATTATTAAAAATTTTTCAGGCTGGAGAAAGCCCCAATTTGACACCAGGTATATCAGCCAGTGAAAATATGGACCAGCAGAAAATATGGACCGGATATCTGGGGAGAAAGAATGAATCTGATCCGGTTCTGTAAGGGTTCTACCCTGAACGCCGCACACTCTTATTGTAGCGCTGTGTTTCTTCCTCTGGGGGAGTAAAGTGCTTGAGTAGTTTGAGCATGATGGATCTTTTTGGATGTTGATCATAAATAGAGTGCTTTAATTAATAATAACTTATTGTACAGCTTAGTTTTCAAACCAAAAATAGTTTTTAATAAGAAATTTCGGATCATAATGTCAGTCGGTACTTAAAGGTTTTAATTTTGGCATTGGAGAAGGAAAAAGCACTCCGCTTCAAATATTATTTCATGAAAAAATAAAATGACTTAAAAGCAATAATATTTTTAGAACAATCATATAAAGATAATTATTAGATAAAGCTCCAGCCATTAGGATGCCATGACCACTTCTCCTGACATGATCTGTTTTTGCAGTGAATCCTGTGTGAAATTTGATATGAGCAGTTATACTAATGTGACATCTGTGTGCTGTCCACCCTACAGTGTCTACAGTGTGGGGACGCGGAAACAATGAATACACATCCGAGAATTTTCCTACCTAGAACAGTTATTTGTGCAGTTGATGTATCTTCATCCAGGGGTGTTCTTGCGATACAGGTATACAGTCCTTTATCACCGTGACTTACATTGAAAATCTGCATTATTCCCAGTGTAGTATCAATGTAGTATCTGTGAAAAATTCAAAGCGTTACTCAATAGTCTGTTATGTTTCTTGTTTCAAGCATCTCAGTTGTTCATGACTTGTTCATGGGAAAGACATGAATGAGTACAATGTAATTCTTAGTCGCTGTCTTATCAAACAACTCAAGCCCAAAGAGCCAATCATGACCATATAAAAGACGTTTTTGAACATTCATACAGTACATCAAGCACCAAAATGGATGCATTCTTCGTATTTGATTTCATTCATTATGACTAACATAAATGACTAAACCACTGAGGGAAAGAAGTTCAAGGGAATTTGGTGTCAGTGCAGCCTCACATTTATCCCCCAGTGAAACTTCCGTTAGATTTTAAGTCGAATTTCTTGTGGTGTCAGTAATTGTGATTACTTTCAAAAAGTGTCTTTGTTTTCACAGACTAAAGTTTTATGGCTTGATTAAGGGTGTCAATAATTACTCACAGTATTTATTTTATAATCTACATGTAAAAACTATGCCACCCACCCTGAGTCGTCGGTCAAATTGGAGTAAATGTCCTCCCCATCCTTCTGCCACAGAATCTCCAGCTCTGCACTGAGTGACGGGTCGAACTCCACCTGGCATTCGAGCTCTGCTGTGGATCCTCGTCTGACCTCCACGTCTTCAGGAGGGACCACGATTCTGGTCGGATCTGTCGCGGAAAAACGTGGGTTTTTGTACTGGCCATAACACACGTCAGCGAATTACAAGTGTAAATAAGTAAAGAAGTAAAAGTAAAGAAGAAAAAAATATTAAAAGATATCTAACCTTTTATATACAGCTCTGCACTTATGCTCGAGGTGGCCTCTACATTTGCAACAAAACACGTATATTTCCCCATGTCTCCCGCCTCAGCCGTGTAAATCTGTAGCGAGCCGTTTTTATGAAGAGAGAATCTCTCTCCTTCCACTGAACCCTCTGGGTCTTCCCTTCTCCTACAAAACAAACACTCAACTGCTCAGTGTTTTTCCTAAAACTGCAGCCCTGGGGGAATAACCCAGTTTCAAACTTTTAGAGTTTAAGGTTCATTTTGGTCAAGCTGATAGCATTTGAAATATTACCCTCGAGGGAAAAAGCTGCCCCTTGCTGCTTCTCGCTAAATCCCGAGGGTAACTGTTAAACTTCACTGTGACTGCAGAGCTTGTGCAGGTGAACGAGGCAGTAAATTCTGGTTAAATTTAGTGGAGCTAAGACACAGGAATTTTCTGAGGAACGAGGAGTGCTTTAAACTAACTCTACAAAAAAGACAGGAGTGATCTAATCTCTTCTTTGAACAAAAGGGCCAATTGGGGATAATTTGATGTAAGTTAGTCTGTTAACAGTGGTTTCATCATTGCCACTGAGGTTCAGTGGACTAATCTAGACAGTAAAGTTAGAATTTTCTTACTTTAAGACACCAATTCCGATACTTATATGGAAACCTACTGATACTGATATTGAGGCTATTACAAAATTCTTGATTTTTCTTTAACTCTTAAGATTTAAAATGAGCTATTGTAAACTGAAGCAATCCACTTCTATGCAAAAAGAGGTTAAATGGTCATGTAAACATGAATTACAACAGTTTTTGGTACATGAAACCACATAAACATCATTAGTTAAGAAGCAGAAAGTATAAGAAAACGGAGGAATTTGGGGTTTTTAATATTTAGCTTTGCCATTACTAGTAAATATCATGACAGATACTAGATTATTTTATCTATCATCTCTCACATGCCTATATGTAGATATCAAACATTATAGTATCTCATAACAATTAGCAGTAATTGCAATGTAGTGCTGTTATATTAATGGACATAACCTGTCATGATAACTTGACATTTAATGTGACGTGTTATATCAATGTTATGTAGCAAAATTCAACTAAAGAATTCAACTTCAATTTTTCAAAGGACTGGATCAGGTTAATTCGTTTTTTCCCTCCAGCATCCGATTTTGAATATTTTGTTGATATTCTGATATCTGGTGTCAGATTTGCAAAAAGTTATACAGTGTCCACACATGCTTTTTCTATGTAGTGGAAGCAACTGGTTTTCTACTATTACAATCAGGAAGAATGGAGATTTATTTGGAAAAGATTACACAATTTTATGTATGTTTTCTGTTGTGCTTTTTCAAAAAACAAATGAATAATTACATCATGAAACATTTAATAGATTGTTTAATTAAACATTTATTGTTATTCTGTTTAGGTAAGCAATGACTTTGGATCTTTTTCAGTGAGATTCAAAGGGCAACTTGATTTAAACTTTTGTTGAATGTTTCCAGTTTGTAGAACCTTAAATCTAAGAGAAGGTTTTGTTTGTAAAAGTCTGATCTGTTTATTGCCAAAAACGTTTTCTTGCTTCTCTATTAAGGCCCATTTCTTTGTGTCTTTTCTGCAACACAGCTAAGCTCTTATAAATGTTTTCTACTCCACATCAGCACCAGTGTCAAGAACAGGTTGTGACGCTGAAGTGGCACACGTGAAATGAGCTAATGCGAGTGGAGAGGCTCATGAATGTAAAACTAGGAGCTTACTGACACACATTCAGTCCATTTTAAGCATGTGTAAGAGGAACAGAACAGTCTGCAGAGCTGAATTGCGTAGCTTCATGTATAATAAGCACAGGGCGCCCTGAGCTAAGTGCACTGACACCTCAGGAAACCACTACTATCTATTATAAAAGAGTTATCTTGCTCCTAAAATCTGATTGGTGAACCACATTTTAAGCTGTACTTATTTGATATTCATGCACTCACCGGCTACATTATAAGGAATACCTGTATTCCTGTTCACTCAGGCTGTTGTGCACCCAACCATTTCTGTAGCAGTTGTGCAATGTATAAATCATGCAGACATGAGTCAAGGGCTTCAGTTATTGTTCACATCAACCATAAAGAAAAAAGTGATCTAAGTGACTTTGACCAGGACCTGGTTGGTGCTAGGCGGAGTGCTTTGAGTGTTTCAGAAACTGATGATCGCCTGGGATTTTTGCACGCAAGAACCTCTGGAGTTTATACAGAATGGTACAAAAAAACATCCAGTGAGAGGATGTTACCTTACTGAGGAGAGAGGCCAGAAGAGAATGGCCAGATTGGATAAAGCAGACAGGAAGACAACAGTAACTTGAATAACGGCTTCAGTACAGTCGTGATCAGGAAAGTGTTTCTGAATTCCCAACACGCTGAATGTTGAGGTGGATCTACTACAACAGCAGAACAGCAGTAAGACGGGAAAAATTGTTGCCTGGTCTAATGAATTTTTATGCCTGATGCAGCATGCAGATGGGTTTTCTTGGCATGTGTTAAGCCCCCTGATACCAATCAGGCATTTGAAAGCCTGTCTGTCTGTTGCTGCATCCTTTTATGGCCACAATTTACCCATCTTCTGTTTTGGTCGTGGTGTGAACAGCAGATGACAAATTATACAATGCAGTCGCATCACTGTGGATCAGGATCTTTGAGGAATGCGGAAAATATTTCATTATTGAATTGGTTCTTTTCTATTAATAGAGTGATTTCTTGCTGTTGTTGCATTCATTCGATATGTAAAGGACGTGATGTAACAAAGCTCAACATTCGCAGATTATTGTTTGTTTGTCTCTACGTTTTTGAACTACATCTTTAAATTAAAGCAGCTTATTAAACTGAACTGCACAGAAGATTCTGAACCAGCATCCAGTGCAACCAGCAATAAAAAAGTCACTGAAACTGTTTCAGTGAGGCCAATATGGACATGCTGTAACTCATCTGGTGGCAGATTTAAATCAAATTCTCAGAATCGAGCTCTGTTTAATGGCCATTTATCAAGACATTCATGAGTAAAAATTTAATTCAGAGTGGAAAAAGAAAACAGCCCAGAGCTTGTTCTGATTGGTCTAAAATTATGTATATGCTGTATATACAAACAAAGAGGCATCTGGCAGACACCCTTATCCAGAGCACCTTACAGTCATTAGTTACAGGGACAGTCCTCCTGGAGACACTGAGGGTTAAGTGTCTTGCTCAAGGACACAATGGTAGAAAGTGGTGGTGGTGGGGGGGGGGTTGAAGATGTTACTTTGTAGTTATCAGATTCACAGACAAATGTTTTATCCACTAGGCAAAGTACCACGCTAACGCCAGGAGGATGATAAAGAAAGGAAAAGCTTTGTGGGGCGGACACAGGAAGGAACTCTCAGTTTTCTGAGGTTTTCTCAATTCTCAATCTTCTCAGCCTTCAATATTTTTAATATGACCTCATCATATTTTCACCCAATTGTGAAAGGTAACATCCTGGTAAAAAACACATTTGTCCTACCTTTAACCAGCAATAAGTTTAACATGCTGAACAACATTACTTACATCACAGTGATTGAAACTATAACCCCACACAGACTCTTAATGTTCACCCACTCTCATACTATCAGTTCTCTATCCATTAGTCCTTTAAACACTAGTAAAGCTATTGTGAAAACCCACACTGTTACTTTCAGCTACTTTTGGTCTAGAGTATAGAAAGTGAAAAGTCCGTCATGATTGTTATGTGTTACCTGCATTTTGATGCCATGTTTCGCTGAACTGAATGGACAGGAATACGTATTTTGGCAGTGTTGGCCTGAAGCCCAGGATTGTATGAACATGGCAAGCATCCAACTGACTTGTGCCAGGCATTACTGAAGCTAGTTTGCATTGGACACGTTGTTGCTGTCTAGGCTCTCTGTTGATGAACCTTCTGACTCTGGGATATGGTGGCGTCAAATATTGCTCTCCCATCTCCAAGAGTGCAATCATTTTTAGATTTGTACACTCCAGAGAGATTTAACAGATGCATGTAGGCATGTGAATGTGTGCCATCTAATTCCTCCCACTTCTCAGAAATTGTTCTCGCATCCCAATGCCATTGTGTGCACTGGAGACACAGTAAATGCAGTTTCACTGTGGTTTTATTAATACATTTTTTTCATATGAAAGGGAAATGTTGAACACCTGTGGAAAGAGGCATGGGCTCCCTCAGCTACTTCTCACACCTGTGCCTATTGTAAAGTGCTCACACTGTAGTGTCTGAGCAGGTATTATGATTTGCAAAGAGATTCAACTTAAATTAGGATCAATATCAGACAGACAGATACAGTAAAGGCAGTCCAGAATAATAACCCTTATGTCATTCCAAGTCACAGCAGAACAAAAGTCAAAGAAACAGGAGAATCATTGGCAAGGCTAGAGACATGAGTCAAAGAACAAAGAATGGCAAAAGTTCGCAAAGTCATCTTTTCATCTTAGTCCTTAAATTGTGCTACAAACAGTAAGTGCTCAATTAACTCAATATCACTTGCTACCCTAGTGGTGAGGAGGGTGAACAGCAATGCCGGATGTCACAGAGTCACTCCTCCTGGGCACGACTCTTGGAGCACAAACCGAATGCAGAGGTCAAGCCCTTGGTCTAGGTGCGGGTCTGTCTGGGCAGTCCCGATTTAAAACTGTGTTCAAAGAGGGATCCAGAATACTAACTGCAGGGCCTCTGAGTTACTCCTCTGGACCATATCTCTCCCAATCAACCCAAGAACTGGAGACTTCTGGGACGTCTCTGGGAGTTCAGGATGATCTTGACATCAACAACTAAAGGAGAAGGCAGTTCGTTTATATTTACACTCTCCTGAGTAGAAGAACAAAAAATGGCTTGAGCATGGATGCAAGGAATGCTGGGTAGATACGATCATTTGGAGGAAGTTAGGGTGACCAGTCACTGCATTGATATGAATGGATGGATGTATTTGGTAAATAGTTTTCTGCAGGGTAGGAGTAGGCGGATGTCTCACGTTGATAACCACATGCATTGTCCAGGCTGGTAAGATGGTTGTAGGTTGGCTTGGTATTTCTGGGGAGATTCTTTGACACCTATTGGCCCATTGATCTTCTGCTGGGACCTTGGTTGGGGAATCCTTTCCTGTAAAAAAGGTTTGATATCCTAAAACACGCTGAAATGGAGACAGATCAGTAGTAGAATGAGTCATGTGCAAATTCAACCCAGGGGAGGAACGCTGCCCACTGGTTCTGTTCCTGTCTACAATAAGAACATTCACTCTCTATTCAGTGTTTCCTTTTGGAGGATATCTGAAACACAAGTTGAGGGTGCAGCCAAGCTTCTGGCAAAATGCCCTCCACACCTGTGACATGAATTGTGAGCCTTGATTTAATACAATTTCCTGAGGAAGAACACAATGAAACGAGAGCTCTGCCATTTCCATGGATGGAGGTTTTTTTCAATGGAATGACATGGCAGGCTTTAAAAAAATGGTCGATGATGACAAAAGTAACAGTATTGCCTGAGGACAAGGGAAGATCTTTGACAAAGTCCATAGCAATATGGGAACATGGTCTTTTCCAGGTGGGCAGTAGACATTATAGTTTGTATGGTTGAGCAGTAGGGGGTTTTGATCACAAATGGCACAAATTGTACACGTCAGAATCAGTTCCTTGACTAAAGTAGGCCATCAGAAATCATTGCTGTAGTCTTTATGTGGTCTGTATATTACACCTGAATGTCCCTCTGCTTTAGAAGAATGAATCCACATGATTAGGGTTTTTCTATGGTCAGGCAGTGCATACATTTTACCTGGTGGGTGTAGACAGGAGGGGCATATTTGGAGTTTGTCTCTTTGATCTGATTGATGATTTTCCACTTGAAAGGAGTCACTATACACTCAGGAGGGGTGTTTCATTTTCCTCTTCTTGTATGTGGAGGTGTGAGAGAGCAACAGTCTTGCCATTTTTAGAACTTGGTCGATAAGATAAGGTCAAATTTAGGTTGTGGTGCCACTGAGGTAACCTTAAGCAAAGTACTGTCACCAGACTCTGCTTCATTTGGTGAATGGGTTAAAAGCAAAGAAAGAATTTCACACTGTTCACACTGTGTGTTGTGCAGCGGTGTGTTTGCACATGGCTATAATTGGCCACTTTTCTTTGAAAGTACTACTCAGACTTGTTATCTGTGTCAAGGGGGATTTTTTTTTATGACCTTTTTCCTTCCTCTGTTTCATTATTTCGTGTGTTTTGGGGGTTACTTTTATTTTGATCAGGCGGTGCGTCCGAACTCGTAAGACATCGTGTTCCATTTCCTGCTGGTGATCTATTGAGGAAGTGGGGTGGGAAGAGTACCCTGTGTAAGATGGCTGTCCTCGTTTGTTTGAGAGACAGTTGACGTGAGGATCTGCGTGTTTAATTGTTTCTTTCCTCTCTTTGAAGTGATTTTGAACGGCCAGTAGAGTGGACTTGGCACTGCATGGAAGATCAGCGCGAGTGAGTGGGACCCAAGTCCCTGGTTGCAGAGCGATCACTGTCACTGTTGTGTGGGTTGGTAAGATAAGAAATAATTTTATTTATCCTAAGGGAAATTATTTTGTCATAAACATGCTCAGTGCAACAGAGGAATAAAGACAAAGAGGGGGGGGGGAGTAGTAATGCAAACAGAATAACAAATAACTATAACAAAATAACAAGTAACTATAACAGAAATAATAAAATGACAGATTATTAATGCCAGTGATTATGAAAAGAGGCTTAGTGTTTGTGCCTTGAAAATATGATGAACGATAGCAGCAGACCACATTCAATAAAAGATAAATAAACAATGAGTTATATTATACAATCCGAAAGGGAACTTAGTGGCATAAAGGCTGCAAAGATCACGTACAGAACGAGGAAGAGTTATGCAGTCTTATTGCCGCAGGATTTCCTGTGGCACTGGGTTCTGCTTTTAGAGGCCCATCAAGGAGGCGTGCATGGGGTGAGAGGGGCTGTCCTTGATACTGAGAAGCTTCTTCAGTGTTCTTCTCTCAGACACCTGCACCAGGGTCTCCAGTCTGACACCCAGGACAGAAGCAGCCGTTCTGATCAGCTTGTTCAGTCTGTCTTCACCCCACTTTCCCAGCACACAGCTGCAAAGAACACAACTCTCTCTTCCACAGAGTGATAAAACACGGTCAACATTGTCCTACAGACATCGAAAGACCTGCCTTTACTTGAAGACAATGTCTGTGTTTCTGGACCGGTCCAGTTTACACTGTGGACCCCCAGGTACCTGTAGTCCTCAACCTCTGATGGTGACAGGGGTGGGAGGAGGAGCCTGCGTCCTAAAGTCCAACACCAGTTCCTTTGTCTTTGAGATGTTTAGCTGTAAATGGTTCAGCTCACACCATTCAACAAAGCTGCACAACACGCTCCTGTATTCATCCTCCTGTCCTCCACGCTCCTGTATTCGTCCTCCTGTCTACCACGCTTCTGTATTCATCCTCCTGTCCTCCACGCTCCTGTATTCATCCTCCTGTCCACACTCCTGTATTCATCCTCCCGTCCACACTCCTGTATTCATCCTCCTGTCCACACTCCTGTATTCATCTTCCTGTCCTCACTCCTGTATTCGTCCTCCTGTCCACACTCCTGTATTCATCCTCCTGTCCACACTCCTGTATTCGTCCTCCTGTCCACACTCCTGTATTCATTCTCCTGTCCTCCACGCTCCTGTATTCGTCCTCCTGTCCTCCACACTCCTGTATTCGTCCTCCTGTCCTCCACACTCCTGTATTCGTCCTCCTGTCCTCCACGCTCCTGTATTCATCCTCCTGTCCTCCACACTCCTGTATTCCTCCTCCTGTCTTTCCCTGATACAGTCCACAATGGCAGAGTCATCAGAGAATTTCTGCAGGTGTCAAGACTGAGACTCGTACCTGAAGTCAGACGTGTAGAGGGTGAAGAGGAAGGGTGATAGGACAGACCCCTGCGGTGCCCCCTGCTGCTCAGGATGTTATCCAAGCGCCAGCTCTTCAGCCGGACATGCTGTGGTCGATTGGTTAGATAGTCAACAATCCAAGCTACCAGTTGGGCTTATTCCACAGCAGTGCGGGTGTAACTGTGTTAAAAGAACTGGAGAAGTAAAAAAACATGACCCTCACAGTGTTCCCAACAGTGTCCAAATGGGAATAAACCTGGTTCAGATAGATGATGGCGTCCTCCACACCGATACAGGGACCACTGTCTTGTAGTCGCTGGGGGCCGACGTGTTGGTCTTTTTGGGGATAATTAAAGTGGAGATTTAGATCGTTTGCACATTATACGTCCCCATCCATCCCAACACCTCTCTTTTTTTACAAGCCAGTAATGGCCCTCATTCCATTCCACACCTCCCTGGTGTTGTTTTCTTGGAGTTTGCTTTCCAGCTTCCTCCTGTAGATCTTTTCCCTCTGCAATCTTAGATTTAAGCTCCCTCTGTACCAGTCTCAACTCCTCCATATCACCGTTTCTGAAAGTTCTCTTCTTTTTGTTTAGTGTGGCTTTGATGTCTGTGGTTATCCAGGGTTTATTGTTGGGGATGCAACGAATATTTTTTGGGAACAACAGTGTCCACACAGAAGTTAATATAATCTGTGTAGTTTGTGAAAGCCAATGTGTGCCTGTGGAGCAACTGAATTGTTCATTAATTCTCTGCATGCCAGCTTTGCCCTCTTTATAGCACAAAACAGATTGGGTCTGGCCACCTGTTACATGAGAATCCTGAAGGAATCTATATGATTTGAGTAGTAGGTTGTATCTAAATAAATAAAAAATCAACCAGAGTAACCAGCGCTGAATTTACTTTGACTATAGCAAACTGTATGGACTTGTATAATGTATTTAAATGAATGGAAGTGGGACACGTTATTTATTTTATGTCAGTGAACTATCCAGGCAATTGTAGATATATGAGGACTGCACCACAGGAATAACTTACTTGCCGTGAAGGAATACGCATGTTGCTGATACAATTATACTGTTGTTCCTAAGCTTTATTCTTACTCTACCTGTTTTTAATGTTTTAACTTGATCCACAGTTTTTAGTTTAAAATGTTCAAAATGCAGACTAACAGATCTTGACAAAAATAGGTCAGAAGTAGGAGACTAGAAAACTAAGGATGGCCCAGATACTGAAGGGCAGACTTAACAATGACAAACTGCACACTCATGGATGATATACGTGCTGTCTGCAAAACATGGGACCAGAGGCAGTAGACAAGATGATGGTTGCCGTGAAGGCTAAAACGGGTATGACACAATGCATGAAAGTCAAACAAACAAACTAGGGGATAGTCTTTGTGTCGGCAGACCCCAGCAATGAGTACACTGCTCACTTCACTGTATACACTGGACAAACACCTAGTGCTAATGGGCTGCCATATGGTGAATCTGGTGCAGCCAGATTTTCTGAATACCATATTCACATGGTCAACATTTACATTAGCTCAAAAGTTGTTCACCAACCTGTCAGCCCTAATGTTCAGGACCTGATACAGGGAGTGCCCTCCTAGCCAAGGCGTCATGACCAAACACTCTCGACATGGCACAGTATGGTTTGGCTGGCAACACAGTGAAGAGGAAGATGATGGACAGAAATGGACGGGTCAGAGAGTCCAACATTTTTTGCCTTATTTCAGTGTTGGACTACAATAATGACAAAAGTGGAGTCTGATCAACTCGTCCAGTCCTATTCAGAGAACAGGAGGTCAAGCCATTGGTTCCCAACCCTGTTCCTCCACTTCCTTGATAACGTGTGAACAAATACGTACATCATGCATTTGGAACTTGCCGACATCCCACGGCAGCAGTTGTCCCAAAAGGACTTCAGGTGAAAATGGGTCTACCTGGACCATTCTTGCTTTTACTGTATACAGCAATAATTGCTTTTAGCAAGTGTTTTTAGGTGTAAAAATTATTTGATCTGTGTGTTTTTGACAGCAATATATCTGAAAAAAATTGACCAGATTGTAAAATTTAAATTTTAAGATTGAATGAATGTGTATGATTAATCCACACTATTATTAGTGTTTAATCTCCACATTTGGAATATGATAGAATCTGGATAGTAATTTTATTTATAACTTAATTCTTGATCTTCTATAACTTTGTCAGTCATTTTAAAATCTTTTAAAATCATTTAACATTTCGTCGGTTTGACAGCTTATTAGAGTTCTACTGATTATTTAACCCTGTGAAGTTATACAGCATTTTATTTACAGGTTGATTATTTATTTATTTGTTATTAATTACTGAACACATTGATTCCAAAACTTTCAATAGCAATGTATTCATATATTTATAAGAAATGTAAAAGCAACTAACATTTGTTCATTTACATTGAATGCTACTTTGTGAGACATGTACATGATATTTAACTTGTTTCAAAGTGTGTTGTACTCAAAACAGCTGTTATAGCAGAAGTAGGCATCAAAACCATCAAATAACCTTGAAGAGCCAAACAAGTCAATAGCGCACAGAGAGGTTTCAGACCATGCTGGGTGAAACAGTTCCTTATAAACTTTTTAAAAAGATGTCTGGAGGTTTCCTCAATGGCTGTGCCTGTGTGGCAAGCTGAGGAGCCCCTTTCCTCAAATTTTATAGTGTAAAATTATCACTCAGTAATCAGATTTTCTTCCAAACACACAACACACACCTCTACTAGCAGTTAGCCAATCACAAGTAACATTACTGTTAGTATTAATCTATTCATGGCTTCAGACTGCATGTTAAATTTAGTGTTTACTGGTTTCCTGGAAAGCTCATGTCCATGTCTGTTTTTGCAAAAATGCAGATGTAGAAAAACCAGTTGATTAAAGGTGTATAAGCACTGAAAAAAAACAGATTACTGCCCTACAATTCAGTTTAAAAACTTAAATACGGAGCTAAAATTAAATTCAGAAATTTTACAACAGTTAGAAATGATTTCTGAGCTGAAATTTAGTTCTGAAGCCTGGCTCCTGAGCTAAAATGAGGTTAAAAATGTATTACTGCGCTCACATTCAAGTTTCTATTTGATGAAAGAAATTTGAGTATTTTGTTTACATGAACAATATTTAGACCAAGCGTAAATTTTGTTTGTACTTTTGTTCTTTTTTTTATAGATAACAGTACATCCTGCAGATTTAGAAACTACATAAACCAGTCTCAAATGTGAGATAGCTGAATCTCTTGATGTGGTTTGACACAAGAGATGATTTAGGTGTAGAGTTTTCACAGAGCTGGTACAGTGTAAAATCTAAAGTAACTAGATTTGGCAGAGCTTGGCTGACCAACAGTACATAAGAAAAAGAAAGTAATAAAGCAATATGTGATCCATCTGCAAGTTACAAACATTTGTTGTTCAAAAATATGCTTTTTGTTTCTTCCAGCTATCACATAAAGGCAAACAAAAATTTTTTTGAAGGCAGACTTTAGAAAGCATTATTAGCTCTGAACAGGTTTTTCCTTTCATGTGCTTTCGCTTGATTCACAAGTCAAAGGCAAGCTGGGAAGGAATAAGAATGAGCAAGCGAACAAAGTGAATATCTTTCAAACTACTAAAATAAAAAAGTCTCCAGCAGTGAAGAGAAAGCGGTAGACTCTATGAGCAAGTGCAGCACTACCAGGCAGTCTGACAAGCAGGTCATTCAGACTAAACTCTTGATGCTGCAATCAGTTTCCTTACTGTAAATGCATTATTTTTATATTAAAATGAATGTGATTTTTTAAAATTTGTTCCATATAACTTTAAGTTAAAATAATTGAGACTGGAATGCACAAAATCCTTAAATCTATCAGGTAATAATTTACTAAACTAAAGGTATATGAAAAATCTCAAAACATGATTTTGTGTAGTGGCCCTAAACACAAACAGATGTGCAGATTATGTCAGTAGATTATGTCAGTAGATTATGTCAGTAGATTATTTCAGTAGATTATTTCAGTAGATTATTTTAGTAGTCAATAGATTATGTCAGTAGATTATTTCAGTAGATTATGTCAGTAGATTATGTCAGTAGATTATTTCAGTAGATTATGTGAGTAGATTATGTCAGTAGATTATTTCAGTAGATTATGTCAGTAGATTATGTCTGTCACAGTCCCGCTCTGCGACCACTAGAGGGCGCCACGGACTGGGACTGGAAACTCCCTTCTGCCCGGCGACCAACAGAGGTCGCCTCGAACCGGACTAGAAATGACACTCTGTCGCAGTCCCGCTCCACGACCACCAGAGGGCGCCACAGAGTGGGACTGGAAACTCCCTTCTGCCCGGCGACCAACAGAGGTCGCCTCGACCTGGACTACAAAAGACTCTCTGTCGCAGCCCTGCTCCACGGCCACCAGAGGGAGCCACAGAGTGCGACTGGAAACACTCCTCTACCCTGCGACCAACAGGGGTCACCTCGGGTCCTTGAAATAATCATGGCACACAGCTGTGCATGATCACCCCCAATCACTCTCTCTCCTCATCCATTGGTTCACTAGGGGTATAAATATCAGTCACTGGGTGGTTAGGCTTCATGGAAGCATACTTT
>JBBJLS010007200.1:0-16155 GCA_037577275.1 Bryconaethiops microstoma
AAAGAGAAGAGTCTGGACTGGGTTTACCTTGTGTGTAGGGATGGCAGAGCCAGACGATGTTCCTTGGAGGAGCGGAGGGAGTGAGTAGGAACATTAGTCTCAGTGTTAATTTAGCTGGGTGCAGACCCAGAGGACAGCAGTTAAGAACCATTTGCTATCACGAACCATGTGCAATACAACATGATATATTGTAGTGAGACAGTGATTTAGACAAAGTAAATGTTAACCTGATGAAACTCAGGTTATCCAAGAGGTGGTAGGGGTTTTGGTTACACTGCTGTAACATCTGACTAAAATGCATCTCAGGCCTCCTTCTGAAGGAGTGATATGATTCAAACCTGCCCTATCCAGATATAAGATGAAACCTCTCTGTGTAAACAGGGTCTTTCAATGTGATCTAAAAAACTTTCTCTTTTTTTATGTTGGTATATTTGGAGAAGAATGGGGGAAAATGTTGGCAAATCTCTACGCCATAGGAGCCCCTAACATTATCTTAATTAGCCAACAACATTAAGCTGGAGCTTAGACTCATCTGTATATTTCTTAAAATTTCAAACATACAAACTACTACACACAATCTGCCCTAAAAGCGAGAACTGCTTATTATGAGCGTATTAAATTGATGACTTTTATACAGTGTTCTTGTTAACCTTCATGGGCAATAATGTCACTATTGAGCAACAGATATTTATGTCTGTAACACAACATAAACGGCGCGTTTCCTGGTCATTCTATAGGCATTCATTATGAGACGTGATGTGAATGTGAAGACTATGTAACCTCAGTTAGATAAATCATATGAACTTGGGACACAAACAAAACAACCAATGTATGGCATTTAACTGTGTTCTTATGATTATTAAATGCTGTTTTTAATATTTCTATGTTGAATTGATGCAGAAAATATCTTTTTTCAGGCCCTACAGCTTTTGAAATATTAGCTGTCCTGCATTTTTTTAGATGACCTGTGTTCGTCTGATCAACCAAAAAATGTCCATGTATCTGAATGCAGTGTCAGTAAAATCCCTGTATAGTTCCAAATAATATGGACAAAAGTAATGGGACACCTGACCCCCGTGAAAACCAGCCAAAACGTGGAGCTGCGTGCTGCGCGCACCAACGAACACAAAATAGCAACGAACTTTCAAAATAAAAGGATTTAATAAAACTGCAATAGGAACGCGTTAACTTGCCCAGCCCTAGTATACTACTATAATACAACATACCAGGGGTGTCAAACTCATTTACACAACGGGCCGAAATTTACCACACAGACTAAGTCGCGAGCCAGACAGGATTAACATTTATTGAACAGTCTAGTACTGACATATTTGATTTGAACAGACTGCAACAACCTTTACTTCAATAAAATAAATTAAAAAATCAAGTTCAAGAGTATTTCTGCACATTCAAAGGATATGTCATTAAGTCAAAATAACAAAAAATATGTTCATAATTCAAAACTATTTTGGTGAAGTTGATAAGGTGATGCTGAACACACCAAGTAGGTCCTTTCTCACCCTGAGACACCAAATTATCCACGAGCCTCATCCAGTCATGTTCTGAAAATAACAAACAAAGTAGAAGCACAACCATTACATTTCACAAATTTGACAAATTCAATCTTTTTTGGTTGAAACACATTTTCATTTTATGTTTCAAAATGCTCACCTGTTTGTTTTCTGGCTGGATGTCTGACACCGTTTATCCCTGGTCAGTGTATCAGTGTCTGGTTTTAGGTCTTGTGCTGTAGCAATCCGCAAAACAGCATGGAGGTTGTAATCTGTGAGTCGTGATCTGTGCTTGGTCTTGTTCAGATTCATTATTGAAAACATATGTTCGCACAGATAGGTGCTCGCCAAAATGGAGAGGACACGGGCAGCATGAAGTCGGAGCTGTGGCATCAAGTCAAAGGGCAGTAGACGGTAAAAGTCTTCGATTGCAACATCCTGGAACTTTCCTTTCAGACCAATGTCACTTTGAAGTTCTATTAACTCCATCTGAAAGTGTTGGGGTGCACTGTTGATATTGGCTGTGAAAGGACTAGCAAAGATGGCAAAGTCTGAGCGCTGCGCCTTGATGTTAGAGAAGCGACAATCAAATTCATTAATTAACCGGCTCAATTTGGTAGCCAACCTAGAGCAGGGAAATCCACCAGAAACTGAGGATGAGACGCTCCGGCAAACAGGAAAGTGGACAAGACTGGCTTGTTTCAGTTGAGACTTCCATAAGTGGAGTTTGCGATGGAAAGCTGTGATCATGTCGGACATTTGGGTGATGACTTGTTTGCGACCCTGCAGCCTCTGATTCAGCTGGGCGAGGTGTTAGGTTATGTCACACAACATAGCAAAATCACAAAGCCAGGTTGGATCAGTTCAGGCAAAGGGTTTTCTTTACTTTCCATGGAAACAGCGATTTTTTTCCCTGAGCTAAAAAAATCGTTTGAGCACTGTGCTCCTGCTCAGCCACTTCTGTATGATAAGGCACATCTCCGTGCTCCGTACCCGCCACCTGCAAAAACAGCTGGAACTGGCGGTGATTCAGGCCACACGCCCGAATGAAGTTCACGGCTTTAATGACCATGGACATTATTCCATTCATTTCCAGGACCTTTCCACACAGAGCTTCTTGATGTATAATGCAATGATATGTTATCAGAGGGCAATTCATTTTTTGTATTTTGTCTTTCATTGGTCCAACCAAGCCTTTTTTTTCCCCACACATTGCAGGTGCACCATCGGTAGTTAGCCCCACCAATTTTTCCCAGGGTAATTTAGCTTTACTGACGGACTTCTCTACCGTCTTGAATACGTAGATTGTACTCCTTCACCACAGACACTGCCTCATAACACAAAAGACACACCGTTTTTTCCCCTTGAATCCCAAACATATACTCGCTTTCCCATCTTTCCTTGAAATGCTGTCCTTCTGCATCAATTTTTCTCTTCTTGGGCATTTTGGGATTAACTGTTGACATTTCTCAGAAACTCTTTTTTTCTACCCCTTCGTCTTGTCCCTCAGAAAATTGTTACCTCAGAAAATTTTTAAACAGGTGGCTGGAGCTACCAGGCCAATTTCTCCTCTCTCCTACCCCCCCGCAGCTTACCTTACGCCGTTTGCACCCAATGAAAACCCAAAATCGAATATGAGCACTCATTTTCAGTTTTTTTCCATTTTGGATTTGAGCGCAAAATGGGAAATCGGAAAACGGCTCGCGAGCCACATAAAATGACGTTGAGTTTGACATGTGCACTAAACTATAGTATTATAATATATATGTGTACACACACACACACACACAAACACACACACACACACACACACACATATTTTTGTATAATTATATAAAATTTACTAACAAAATAAACATGCATGTTTGTGTGTGTATGAGTGTGAAAGAGCAGGACAGGCAGTTCTGCATTCCCTAGTATGGCCTAGTTGATTGTTATTCATGAGCAGGCAGGGCCCTGAGGAAACATAGACAGGGGAAAATTTGATGACTCATTCTTAATTATCTGCTGTGGGAAGATCATCAGCAGCGTTCAGCGCATTAATCAGAATTTTAACTCCAGTGGTACGACACTGAGTGGAGCCGCTGCTTTGTTTCGCACCAGCCTTTAAATTACTCACGTATCCATCACATCTGATCCCTTAATGATGCTGTTAGATCATCCAAGAGGGGCTTGACAAGAGGTTCAGGCACTTAAAGTGACAATTCAGCCAAAAAATCAGGTTGGCACATTTTTCCTAAACCTAATTCAGGGTTACTATAGCTAAGACATGTATACAAACAGAAACAAATTAGATGCAGATCACACATCGGCTCAAACTGTATCCAGTTGTTTCTGATAGCCCTGCTTATATAGTACTGACAATGTATGGCATGCTGTTTCTCAAAAGTGTGTGTTATGATGCAGCTGATGTTGGATGCAGAAAAAGAAACCTGTAGGCAGTCAGATCTTGTTGCAGCATCCTGCAAAGTTTTATTGTTAAAAAAAATCTGTTCCAAAGTGTCAAAAATGATAGGAAAAAGTGCATCCAAAATTTGGCCACAATATTTACAAAAACTCAAAAATGTACATTAGGAGAGAGAAAAACTGGGGGATGGGGTAACAAATGAAGGAGTAATCATGGGCAGACCAAGCTCTAAGCTATAGAAGCTGTGAACTGCTTGCCAGCTCATCTGCCTCTCTCTCCTTGGGCCCATCTACACTGTTCTTAAGACTATTCAAGATTCAGGATTTAAGATTCAAGATTTTCTTTATTGTCAATACAGCAATATACTCAGTGTACAGTGTATTGAAATGCCGTTCCACACAGGGCCTCCATGGTGCAATTTACAGAATATCAAAAGTACCAAAATAAAAAAAAAAACATAGGGCAAGAGATATACACATTTAAAACAGGACGGGGACAATACAAAAGTGTGCTATGATAGTAAAGTGACTGTGAAGCCCCTCCCCTTTAATCGTGCAAAATAAACCAAATCTACAAAATAATAATAAACAAAATCCCCCATAATAATAATTCCAACCATAAATACACAGTTTAAACAAACAAACACAGCACCATTGTGCAAACAACCATCCAAACACAATTCTCCTCTACCCCCCTGTATTTACTGGAAACATGGTATCTCCCAATTTAGCTGTGAAAAATCCCCGTCTATGTATACAAGCAGAAGGGAGTGTTGCTCCTGTTTGGATGTGACCTGGATGAACTGCTGTCTGTAAGTTATTTCATGGTTGAATAAATCTTACCACTAAAACCTTGTGGCTCAGCTACATGTTTTAAGAGTACACCATTGCTTATTATGGTTGAAAGTAGCTAGCTGGGCCCTAGCCAAATTAGCACCAACAAACACCCAGTCCCTCAGACAAACATGTATATACATATACACCTGCATATCCACTCAAACAAGTAACACAAGGGGAGTAGGTGGTAAGAGGTCATCACATAAGCCGGCAACATGTGAAACCCAGGCCTGTGCCTCCTGCCCCTGTATTACAGGCACTGTCTCTGTGACCGTATATCTCAGATAATAAGGGTAGCAGCCATCTTGAAATTTGTCATTACTTTTATCCATTTTATACACCATGTAGGTAAGTTTATTTGAAATTACATATTAAACTGATCCAATTTAACGTGAGAATGTATTGATTTTAGCTTATAGGTGCTAACAGGTTCTTTGTAGTTTGCTTTGCTTGTTAGCTACTAACCTAGCTGCTTATCAACCAGCAATGACTGTTTGCCTGTCTTAGGAGTCAATGGGAAATGAATTGCTGAACAATTCCTGTCAAATAGCCTCTAAACATTTTTTTTTTTTTTTTTGAAGACGGCTGATATTTTCAGGGTCAAGGGTTGGGTTTTGGTCTGAGACGAAGAGGGCAGAGATGGTGATGGGAACAGAAGTTGCTCTAAATGTCACAATTTGAATAAGTGAATGTCATTCTGTGCGAAAGTGAAGTGTAAGTGATTTAACAGTGCTTAGCCTTTCGAAACTCACAATTCAAATGAACCATTCAAACATCATTAGTACTGTCCTTTGTGTTGTCAGCAGAGACAACATTGAAGTGGCCACTGTGTGGCTGATGTTTCTCTTAGTTTTGTGCCTGGAATAATCAAGTGTCTTTAGAAAAGGAAAACAAAAGGATTTGATGTAGGATGGAAACAGTGTTAATGTTTCAAAACAGTCCATTTTAGTTTTTGCAAACCTACAGTTTTACATACATCTGCCTATGAAGCCTGCAGCAGGTTGGCCTCATCCAAATAGTGCATTACACTACTTCGGCTTCAGCCAAACAGCCTACACCACGTTAGTTTCTGCCAATCGATGGACTATACTGTGTTAGCCTCAGCCAAACAATGGGCTACACTATGATTTAATGAAATCATATAATAAAGTCAACTTGCTCTAGACTCTCCTTTCTGCTGTCATGTATTTTACACATGACCTGGCTTATCAAAAGCTAATGCATATTGATTACCGGTGCTCATTATGGGGCTACATGATTTGACAAAAATATGACACACTGAGAAATGTTCAGGCCGCATAAGTCAGGTAAATGAAATATGCAGTAGGTCAGTGTTCAAGTACTAACGATGTACACAATGTGTTCAGAAAATGAGCATGATCAATATTGTATTGCCCAGCCTTAGGTTAGTGCCTGTTTGGGTACTAAAAGGGCATGCTAGGTCAAGAAAAAGAGATGTATTTTCTATTTAAAGATTGTGTTTGATAAAACTGTGGGAGCAATAAAAAATGTTCAATAAAAGAATTGGCTGAACCATGTCCAAAGCTACTGTAAAATTCTTAATGTTGAATGTGGTATTAATGGTTTACTATGATAATCCAAACAGATCAAAATATACCTCTTGGTTCATTGAATGAGTTCATGTGTTTGTTGATGCGTTATTATATCTTGTACATTTTTTACTTGTTGCTGTTGATGGATATCATTGATGGATATCTTTGCATTTTTGCACACTTAATGACTGCTGCTAGAATACAGTATCTGTCATTTTATATTCCGTTAAACCGGTATTGTAACTGCTCAACTGCACTGTCTGTAGTCTTGTCCTGTAAAATTGTATTGTTGCTTTTGTGTTTTCTTGCTCTCTTTCTTCTTGCATTCTGTGGAGTCCAGTCCTATACTTATGTAGTCTTGTGGTGTTTCTATTCAATAAATACCTGCTTTGCTGCCATGGACCAAAACAACGAACATGCCAGCAGGATATTGCATAAAGCAGTCTCCATTACCCGTTCTTGCTGTTGTTATGGAGAGGAACCGGTTGCTTTGTGCTGATCCACTGAATTGTTTCCTTTCTACATCCCCAGGATGCAAGTGAATGAAACGCTTGTCCACTGTTCAAAAAACATTGCTGGCTTTTGAAAGGCTCCTTTCCTGAACATTGCAAATCTCCCCACTTCATCTAAAGGGTCTGTTCATGGACAGAATTAGAACACTACTGCACTGAAGAAAACAAAGCTACTGCAGATGTAAAGATTATGGGTTTAAATGATACCCAATTATAAGCATAGTTTCATATTTTAATCCCTCTAACTAGCTTTTTAAAAAAGGTACTGGTACAATTAAGTACCTGGACTAAAAGTTTACATAAATTAAATTGCCCATCTAATGTTTCTTTTGAAATTAGGGGTATTAACTACTGAGGAAACAGCTTCTCATTACAAGGGTTTCTGTCAAGAGGTGGGACATATTAGGCAGCAAATGAACCTTCAGTTCTTGAAGTTGATGTGTTGGAAGCTGGAAAAATGGACAAGCGTAAGGATCTGAGTGACTTTGATCATGGCCCAATTTGGATGGATAGACAACTGGGTCAGAGTATATGGAAATCAGATCTAGTGGGGTGTGCCCAGGATGTGGTGTTTAGTATCTTACCAAATGTTCCAATGAAGGATGTCATGAGCATCCAAAACTAACTGATGCATGTGGGGAGCAAAAGCTAACCTGTTTGGTCTGATCCCACAGAAGAGCTGGCCATGCTGGATATGATGGAAAGATGTATGAACATGCAATGCATCACAGCTTGTCTGTTTAGCCGTAGACCGGTCAGAGTGCCCAATGCTGCCAAAGACACTGTCGAAAGCTCCTACAATGAATACGTGAGCAGAAGAATTGGTCCATGGAACCACGGAAGAAACCGACCTGGTCTGATAAATCACATTTTCGTGTGGACAGCTGGTTGTGTATTCATGCATTTCCTCAGAAAGAGAGAGAACCTATGGGAAGAAGGCAATTCAGCAGAAGCAGTGTGATGCTCTGGGCAGTGCTCTCCAAGAAAGGACAACCAGTGAACTGGTGATGAGGTCATGGCTTCTGAAGGCCAATTAATGTGCATGGGGACTGAAGGCTACCCTGTCTGGTCTGTTCCCACAGAAGAGCTGCTGTAGCACAAATTGCTGAAAATGTTAATGCTGGCTATGATAGTCAAGTCAAGCAAGTGTTTGTCATTTCAACCAGAAACACAGCCCACAGTTGAATGAAATGACTTTCCCCTAGGACCGTGGTGCAACGTAAAGAACAAAAACACCATAGGACTATAAAAGACTACATAAGTGTGGGAAGGACAGGACCGCATGAGAGTGCAAAAAACATACAGTGCAGCTGACAGGAGCAGGAACAGTACTATTGTAAATGAATACAGTATTATGGCAGCAGAGTTCTTAAGTGTGCGAAAATGTGAAAGGCTGTTAGGGATTGTTTTCTTAGTTTATGCTAAACGGTTTAGTGTGTATATGCAGTGTGTTTGCGAGAAGGAAGCAGTTCAGTGTGTGTGCGTGTGAGAGAAAAAGAGAGAGAGGGAAGTACATTGTGTTTATTCAGTTCTCATTTATAGGTCTGATGGTCTTGGTGAAGGAACTGTTCCCCATCCTGGCAGTAGAGGCTCAGATTCTGCAAAGCCATCAGCCAGATAGAATGAGAGAAAAAAGGCTGTGTGAGGGGTGTGTTGGGTCATTAACAATGCTGGTGGCTTTGCCAGCTGCAGCATGTGGTGTAAATGTCTGCAACAGATGGGAGAGAGACCCCAGTGATCTTTTCAGCTGGCCCTACTATACTCTGTGGGGTCTTGTGATCTGATGCGGCACAAATTCCCTGCCATGCCAGGATGCAGCTACAGAGAATGCTCTCTATAGTCTTGATGCAGAACGTAGTGAGAATTGGTTGGGAGCAGTGTCACCAGTCTCTGCAGGAAGATTTCTTGGCAATGGAGCTGGTGTTGAGGCTTCATGCGAGGTCCTCTGTGAAGTGATGATCTCTACTGAAGAGCCACTGATGTTCAGTGGAGAGTAATCATGGCATGCAACCATCTCTCTTGTTTTGTCCACACTCAAAAAAAGGTTGTTAATGTAAAGATGTAAAGGATCTGTTGCTAACATCTTACATATATATATTTTGTTGCTTTGAAGCTTGAAAACAAATACAGCTTCTAACATCTAAGTGAAAGCTGTGATAGCAGCAGGTTAGACAAGAAATGTAAAAAAAAAATCTGAATCACTGAGATGGATAAAGGATCACCCCCACCTAAAAACACTTGTAAACTCAATCAGGTATAACTAATCATCATCTCCATTGTGCATCAAGCTAATTGGCATCCACCTGTGATCGATTGTATTTGCTTAGTTCAGCATAAAAACAGCTATTCCTGGAACATTCCAGTGCTTAGTAGTGCAGTTAATTATGGATGGCAAGGCACTGGAAAAAAAGATCTCAGGGATAAGTCGGGAGATACAAAATGTAAAATGTACAAAAATGTCAAGGCTACATCAATCCCTAGTAGTACAATGTGGTCTATAATTAAAATGTGAAAAGTGTTTGGTACTACTAGAACCCTCCCCGGGCCAGACCTTCCCTCCAAACTGGATGGAAAAATGAGGAGAAAACTGTTCAGAGAAGCTGTCAAGAGGTCTATGGCAACTTTGAAGCAGTTACAAAGTATTGCAAAAAGTGGTTATTGTGTACAACAATACCACTAATGCTCTACAAAGTCTCAGTTTAGCTTTGCCATAACACACCTTGAAGATTATCAGGCCAAGTGAAAAAAGGTGTTATGGTAAGATGAGACCAAAATCTAACTGTCAGAAAGCGAACACAGTTCACCATCTGTAGGTGGGAGCATCCTACTGTGGGGTTTTTTCTCTGCAGCAGGTACTGGTGCACTATTCAGGATAGAAGAAAAAATGGAAAAATATACTGTCAAATTATTGAGGAAAACCTGCTGCCCTGTGCGAGAAAGTTGCCAATGGGAAGAAGGTTTACTTTCCACCATGACAGTGACCCAAAGCACACAGCAAAATTGACTGAAGGAGAAAAAGATGAATGTCCTTGCATGGCCTAGTCAGAGCCCAGTCAAAGCCTATTGAAAATCCATGGAATGGATTTTGGAGATTTTAGTCCACCAACAGTCACCATCCAATTTGACTGAGCTTGAACAGTTCTATAAACTAGAGTGGGCAAATATTGCACAATCTAAATGTTCAAAATTGGTATGAGAAGTATCCCAAGGCATAATTAAAGCAAAAGGTAGTCCCACATGGTCATTTACTTGGATGTTCTAAGTTACATTGAATGAATGCAGCTTGAAAACTATTTTTGTTTGTGTCTTCATGACAGGCTGCAAAGTAATACAATGTGAATACTCTGAAGGGGTGATTCTTTTCTATGCCCTGTGTAAATAGTATTTTGCTAAATCTTCAGCCACTCCTCTTTTTCTCATATTTTGCTTCCAAATAGCAAGACTTCCTGAAGAACTTTGAAAGGCTCTCATTTTCAGTCCAGTCCCAGAACCTGGCCAGTTTCAGAGGAGTTTTTTTTTTTGTTTGTCAAGCCACACGGTGACCGATGTATGAAGCATTCAAACATAAACCCATCTAACTTAAGTCCTGAACCAGTGAAGAAACAGGTGCGGATGATTCCAGATGATCAGGCGGTGATCAGTATACTGGTGGTGTTGAATGCTGAGTGGTTGGAACACCTTTATCTAGACATCTTGGGATCTTTAGGCTCTTTGCAGCCTGTTGCAGTAAAACATTTGTTCCCATGTATTTAATTTAATCTACTCTTTATTCTAAAGTTATGACATGGGCATGAAATAGTATTTTTGCACCAAAAAGGTAATACACATACGAGGGAGGGAGGGATGGATGGATGGATGGATGGATGCTCATAAGTATAATGATAGGAAATTATCATACCATCCTATCCCTGCCCTCTACTAACTGTTCTCTCTCTTTTTTTTTTTTGGTGGATGATGGATGACTGATCCATGACTGATAATGTGTCTTGTCCCTATTTTCCAGCAGATATTATTCTAACTCTCAGTGTCATTGATTAAAGGGAAAGTAATTCTGTGAAAGGCTATCACCTTCAACTGTGCGAGACCATGCACAAGCTGCACCACAAGATTGTTAGCCTCCAGTCAGTTTCCCTTTCAGTGCGGGAGCAGCTCATGTACATGAAGGATGAGTGTGAATTTATGAATATATGCCACGGTTTCGATGTAGAGAGTATTCTAAAATTCCTAAGATGAGCTTTTACAGAAAATGTCCCTGGCTGGCCAAGTGTATGTCACTGCCTTGCTGATTGGCTGTGGCTGGCCAAGATGAATCTTTTGGCTCCTATAGATAAGATAGGTATTGAATTCATGATTTATGCTCCTTTTGTTAACGACTGGAGCATGCCAGCTTGTATTACAGATGATAGGCTACAGGGCTGAAATGGGTATTTTTAGCTTTATGGACTGTAGCTGCAAAAAGGCTCTTACCTTTAGAAATGTGCAGTGCTGTTTATAATGGAATTTTGCATATTTTTCATGTGGACCATTAAGTAGTGAAGGAAGGGCAACACTGTAATTTATGGAAAGTAGCATTAAAATTGGAGCACTTTGCATAGCAATGATATAAAGTAGTTTTTGTATGTTATCATGTCCAAAATTTTGTACATCCTTGCATAAATTTGAGCAATTAGTCAATTGCTCAAATTTGTGGCAATAACTTTGTAGAGGAGTGAAGAAGTTCAATGTTTTTATGCAACATAAAGGCATCAGTATGCTTTCTCTTATGAGTGCCTATCCACACTCTGAAAGCACTTTGGACATGATTGGACAAGACTTTTGTTTCAGACACAAATTGAACACATTTTGTGTTTGTCATGTATGAAACTGGCGTACAGGCCTACAGGCTGTGCAAAAATACAAATTTTCATTTCCTTCATATGTGTATTTGAGGGAAGATCGCAAGAGACATTGAAGGACGGTGGAAAAAATAAGCAGCTCATTACATACTCCCATTGATTTACTAAAATTAGAGCAGCTAGTGGCCAATTTTGTGGATAATTATCTCTGATTTTTAAAATCAGTCATCAGTTTGCATTACAATGTCAAAGATGTGTCATTGGGAAATTTCCATTAACAACAGCAGTGAACACAGTAGCTAATCTTGATCATTTCAGTATTGTAACCCACATAAAAACACTTTCTTTTATTAAACATCTCTATCTCTACATTAGTTTTTTTGTTCTGAGTTACTCTATTCTGCTGGGCTGTTTAACATCTGCAATTAACAAGTACATCAATGCATATTTTACATTGTACCTGTGCTCGTATATACAAGCCTAAAAGAATAGTTGCATGGAAGTGTATTTTCCTCCCTCATACTCCTCATATGAGAATTGTGCCAGGAATGAATGAATTACTAGATTTTCGGTGGCCAGTGTTGAAGGGAATTTTCTGCTAAGCCTAAAATAATGTCTCAAAGCCTTTATTTTTGGAGACCAACAATTAGCAGCAGTTATTGATGGCTAGATTACAGGCTAAAATAATTTTTAGTAACAGAATACTAGTTCAACTGTACTTACAGACAGAATTTCAAATATTAAAAGTATTTACCAACCTCAAACATCAGGATAGCTTCAGCTGCCAGAATTTGACTGGCAACTCATGTAGCATTTGATTTTTGTGGTAAATTATTTTACACAGCAGTCCTATGTGCACATTATGTGATCAGCTTAATAAACTGAACATTATCATTAAAGGCCTTGCGCTGTACCTTCTCACACATGCACAGTTGGTCTTTAGTATAGGAGTCCCAAGTGAATAATGAACCACAGAAGGTTTCCATCTGCCAGCTAGACCTCAAGGGACTTGGTGAATGTGTGGAGAAACATACAATCACACACACACATGCTACTGTACCTAAGGGGAAATTCCATTTGGCTCCAGCAGAGTAAACTTGAATCTACAGGTGTCAGATACTTGCTAATGGTTTCATCTGGATTCTGTTACACACAGCCAGTTGGGATCGTCACAAGATCATCTGAAATACGTTTCAACTGCCTAACACTCAATAGCTCGCTCGGTTGAAATGTCCTATTTAATCTATCTGATCTACTGTTGGCTCTCCTCATGTCAGTTCTGAAATCAGTGGCATCTACTAGCAAGTGCTTTCAAATCAGTGTTTGTCACGATTCCCTCTCTCCCCCCAATGATGGCAGGCGCGTGTGCAGACGTCCATGATTTAAGTTTTTTTATTGAATTGAAAAAACTAAACAAAAAACAGGTTCGAGGACCTGAAACAAAGATACAAGCTTTAAAGGAGACACAAGGATAACGCTCTCCGAAGAGCCAGGGCGGTCCACAACGAACTTAAATACAAAATCTCTAACTCAAAAACCAGGAGAATGTTGTCCATGCTTAACACACAAAGATGCTGGAAGGAGCAAACTTTTAGCTTTACTCATATGTTATGAGTGTACTCAGGATATCAAAATAAAAGACAAGACCAAAAACCCCAACTTAACTCAGAAAAACAAAAACACAACATAGGACGGCCTCTAGTGGCTGCCAGCCATAATCCTGTTTACAACCATAATCCTGTTTACAGTTTAAAAATGACATTTTAGCTTTCCGAGAGATCTCTTTAAGACATGCTAGGTTTGGTCTGTTTGGCTCACATAATTATGTACTGTTTTGATGAAATTTACAATACAATAAGGAATGGACGTGTTCCGATCTTCAGTATTCCTTTTTTGTTGCTCTGAAAAGGGCATGCATAATATATTCTTTAGCTTGTTGCATCCATTGTAATTGACAGTGGATGAAATTGCTAATTCGTAAGTGTTTTTATTATTCACAAAGTAAAAAAATATCCTTTATATGATATAAATTATATATTTATATGATTTTGATTAAATGTATCATTATATAACAATATTATAAATAACTTTGAAAAACTGACATTACATTTTTAAAATTTATTTCAAGTTATTTAATCAGACATATCAGATGTTCAAAGCATTTCTGTTACCTTTATCACTCATTGCCATAATAGCAAGAATTTCTAACTTAATCCCTATGTATTTTTAAAAAAATGTTATATAAGAACCAACCTAGCTGTGTTTAATAATTACATTCATACATTTGATGCAGCTCATGGCCGCTTCAGTTTAAACACAGACATTTTAAGTTACTAAAAGTCATTCGAGTAACGAATACTTTGTATGTTGCAGTTAAACTGTGGTTCTCTCTGGGAAGCAGAAGTGCTGACACTGTAAAAAGGGAAATACAATTTTTCCATGTTACATGCCCACTATGCCCACTGTTACAGGCCCTAGATGCATATTGGTCCTACTTCTAATGTTTGCTATTGATTTAATTACTAAAATTCTCTCAAATATTACTACATAAAAGTTGGATTAGCATCAAACCTTTGCCATGTTTAGCTTCACTTTCATTCATTACAGAGAGCACAGAAGACCACCCTTTTTGATCCAGGGTTTTTAAACCAGTTATCACTGGAGTGGGAGCTGTAGTAAGGAATTATTATTATGGGTAACATCGACACTCATAAAAGGCCTCTCAGCCAATCACAGCTCAGAAATATGTGTAACATGAGTGACCTGCACTGGACTGAAATTTTCATTGACTGAACCTACTTTCATTGACACCAGATTGTTGTCCCTAAAACGATCTCCCATTTTGGGTTCAGACGGGGACCCTACTCATTATGCACATTTCAGAAACTTATTACAAGTAGAACTACATGGTTAACAGCTATAGAATTTACAAAATCATTATCAGCACCTCAGAATTTGTGTATAAGAATCACTGGTGCTGAGATTGTTTTTCGATCTGCTTGTGCACAAAGTGCAGAGAAGTTTACTGTTAGGCCCCGTTAAAGCTTTAAATATAAAAATATTGTTCCACCTCGTTTTTCATCATTGTGCTGGGCTGCCAGTTTTCACTTTCCTTAAATTACTTTTCAAGCATCTGCTACCATTACTCAGTGCAATACACCATTCACACCAATTGCAGATAGCTACTTCTGCCTGTAGTGCCAGGCTACAGGTTCTACTTAAGCTAAAGTAAACTGACTGCTTCTGTATTGCCTATCAGAGCGAGTGTAGGTATCAGTTGATCATACTTGACCTTATTTGGAGAGAGGCATGTGCAATCTTATCATTCCTATGACCCCTCATTTTCACTCAGTTTGAGCATCACCTTTCTCAGTACAAGGCCTGTCAACTCCATTCTGTCTTAATGTGTTTGGTTCAGTTGGCACATCTGAAAGCAGCACAATTTTCAAGCCCTCGGAAATATACGTTTACACTTATAACCTTTATGTGGTTTTCTATTATTATTTTAATTATTTATGAATTATGCACCAGGCCTAATTTATTTCTACATGATCATTTGTTCTTTAGAATTTGACAGACTGTTTAGTTGTTTTTTTTCTTTTTTTTGTATACTGTATTTATCTCGGAGGAAATTATTTCTCTGCATTTAACCCATTCACCAAGTGAAGCAGTGGGCTGCTATCAATGAGGCGCCCGGGGAGCAGTGTGTGGGGACGGAACCTTGCTCAAGGGAACCTCAGCCGTGACACTAGTTGGGATTTGAACCCCAATCCTCTGATTACAGGGCCAACGCCCAAACCACTAGGCCAGTTTGACACACAGTTCAACATTAATAACATTACTGTCCCCAAGACCATTACTACTCACCTGAACCAGAAAACGTGAATGTCTGCATAGGTGCACATGCTGCTGAAAACTCAAGATATTCCCTTGGTGATAAGGCATCTCTGAGAACAAGGTCCAGTTCCTGTGACATTAAGGTCACTCTTCCAGATATGCTGAATGATTGTCACTGAATTTTGTGTAACTTTCCAACATTTCAGTGAATGATGCTGTTGAGACCACGCTTCATCTGGCCCTCAACCATTAAAAAGGACACACAATATGGACAAAAGTATTGGGACATACCTCTTAAATTTCGAATTCTGGTGGCCCCTAACTTCAAGTGAAGGGCATTTTTAACGTTTCAGTATACCAAGATGTTTTGGACAACGCCATGCTTCCAACTTTGCGGACACACTTTTGGAGAATGACACTGCATTCAACAACATAGACTTTAATATGGAGTTGGTCCCCCTTTGCAGCTATAACAGCTTCCACTCTTCTTGGAAAGTTTTTCACAAGTGTTTCTGTGGGAATTTGTGCCCATTCATTCTCTAGAGCATTTATGAGTTCAGGCACTGATGTTGGACAAGAAGGCCTGACTCACAATCTCTGTTCCAGTTCATCCCAAAGGTGTTGGATGGGGTTGAGGTCAGGGCTCTGTGTGGGCCAGTCAAGT